>WSZQ02066853.1:70247-85694 GCA_019419845.2 Weissflogia rhopalogaster
TAACAATACAAAATATTAAATTTTGTAAAAATGTGAATACTACTTTTCTATCCGTTCATATGAAACGGAATTGTCGTTGTCATTAGTGAGGAATTAAAAAAGAGAATGTATGCAAAACGGAAACATTCCACAATATGTCATGTCGACAAAATCGTCCTAGAATGAACAATTTTATGATCATTTTCAGTTTCCAAGAAAAAGTAATTCATTGCAACTTCAATAATTATTTTTCTTAAAAAAAAACAAATTAAAAATCAAATTTTGAAATGTTTAAACCCTTTGTTTCGATATTTCTATTGGTTCTGTGCTTTTATTTTGATATTTCTGCGGAATAAAAATAGACGAGAAGTAAGAAAATACTCTAAAATATGCGAACGATTTGTTCACAATATTCGTATAGTTAAGGCCATTAGTCATTTCCAGATCAAATATTTAACAAATCCGCCCGAAATAACCGATTACTGACAGTCATTAAACATGTTGCGTTGGCAATTTCCGCCTCGAATGCCTCTCATTTCCCCGCGGTATATGTACCACCCCCATTGTTTGTCGTATCTTTGGTAGGCATCGATTTTTCGGACATTTGTTAAATCAACAAAAATCACTGTCTCGTTGACACATTGCGTGTCTATCAGCATGTCGTATTCATTTATGGCGTCTGCCGCCACATCGGTGTGACAAGACCAGGATGGCGCGGAGCGGTGGACGTTGATTCATTTCGCACAACTTCTGTCAAATCTACAAACCTATAAACAAACCAACCAAAGCTACAAACAAAAAACAACAAAACCCGAGGGGGGCGAGAGAAGGCCCACTTTTCGGTAGATTTCAATGTTGGCTTTTTCGAGCATTTCGAATGAGAACCACCACGCCATTGAGTTCGCAATCCACAAACTCTGCGACGATGTTACCGGCACCTCCACCACCAACACGCGATCAACCTGTCCGGCGGTGTTTATTCCTGCCTGCTCATTCTCTTTGTCGATCGTTTGGATTACATCAACGCACACGTGAACAGTCCCGGTTTTTCAATTTGCTCACAAGTTACACCATTTTGTTGGCAAAATTTCGTACTACTTCTAATTGCAGATTGAACTTTGAAATATAACCAGAGGCATAACTGTTTATATCGATCAAACCGGTTTATAAAATGTCCATTTTTACTTCTATAGAATATTTTGTGAAATAAAACTTCTATACCTCTAATATGATTAATTACAATGCAAAAGAATTGAATAGAGCTAATGACCATAGCAGTCGATGCTCGGTAAAAATCAAACAAAAAACTTCTGTACGAGCGTTTGCTTTGGAGAATAAGTTTGTGAATATGAGCTGAGAGCCTCTCGATTTTTGACGCCGTCCATCTCAGAAATGACCAATCCGATTTTAACTAATCTTTTTTTAAAACTTTTTTAAATGTTTTGTTTCAACTTGAGAGATAGGCTAATCTTTTGTTTTTAAATTAACCCGTTGAGGTTTTTTTTTCACGAAATGACATCTAAATATCTCCAATAGCGTCTATTAAAAGCCTCTAGCACTTGATATATTAAGCGAACATCGTGATAAACGTCGGCGACTATTAGGTAAGCCACTGTCAAGTATATGTATATATTATTTTTGTACAACTCATATCTGTATTTTTACTACACTTCTAATGTATAATGAAAAACACTCTTCTCTGTTCTTTTATCTATCGTCCTATGGCAATTTTTACAACAATAACAAAAAGACAACAACTCAGTGTCAGAAAACTTTCAATTAAACTTGTTTTAGTTCCATATTTTTGATAAATTACTCGTCCAGTGAAATTTAATATGCTACACGTTGTTTTTTTGTGTTATTTCTATGAAAGTTACGGAACAATGGGGTAATTAATAAAGTTTGTTGTTATTAACTGTTGCATAGGCTTGTGGAGATTACAGATAATTAGTTATTGCTTCGTGAAGTTCACCTCATTTTTTCCTTTTGGGCCTCACGCTCTTTTTCCTTTGCTTCCTTACTGACTTGCTGGATGTAATCAATCAATTTTTTTCATTGTGCTGTCGAAATGTTTCTGCTATTATTTCCGTTGTTTTATCAACTCTTCGACATACTTGTCAACACTAATTAAGTTTTTTTCCGTTTATTTTATTTTTTTTCGATTATTGCAAACGAAGTAAATACAAACACACCCAAAAACCTTCTAAATATTAATAATATAGTTAGGAGGTAATTTTATGGAATTGTTTAGGTAAAATTACGTTCAGAATAACGATAATAGGAATACACCGACCATATATGAGATAATAATTAAATATAAAAGAAAAATAAAATTGACAAGAAAAACGCTCTTTTAAACATGAAAGAATGAGCGTAATTTATGATTAAAATTTTCAATGCTCATAACTTTGGCATACAAATTGCTTGGTGTATGGCCTAATAAGTGTTAAGTTTGACAAATTAATGAATTGGACCGCGATTCGCTAAATTTTCAGAATCATAATTTCCATAGTTTATTACATTATTTGTATTAATTTATTGTTGGTGAGTTGATTGGTTATTGTTTGCCATCCAACTAATCAACAATAAGTGTTTATAACATTTCCAGTTAAAGCGTTATTTTTAATACTAATGAAAAAAATGCAAGAAATGATTTTTACGATTTTATTTTCTCAGGTTCCTATGACTTAAAACGATACACAATGTTGCAAACAGGAATTGTGTAGATACTCTGCAGCTATAGGAGGGCGCTGGCATTCATGAATTATATTAATTAAAACATTAGTTCCTCTCCTGTATTAATGTCCCAAAAATATATTCTTAATTTATGATTAACATATTATATATTTTCGACACAATTAATACATTAATAATCGACTACCGCGAATCGGTCAGCCCCAAATTGATAACTTTAATGCCAATCAATAACATTAATAAATTTAATATCCGCCATTAATATAGTCGGTAATTAATTGTAAAGTGAGGCGCGTGCGAGTGCTCTCGTCAAGATTAGACAGACACACGCCGCCGCCGTCGCATGAGCCAAGACGACGCAGATGGGAAATTAATAACGCGCCAAGTACGAGGCGCGAATCAATCAATCATCAATTTTCATCAATCATTATTGCGCCTAAGATCATTAGTTACTCCTCGTCTCATCTTGTGTATGCGCGAGGAATGCTAGGGAAAGTCAGAAAAAGAACAGCCCGAACGAGGCACAATAATTGTCCAAAGATTCGGCTGTCAAAACATCTCTTTGTATTACTTTCCACAATAACGAAAGGGAAAAAGTTCATTAACGCAGCTAATCTTAATGGTAATTCCTTTCTACTCACCGTCGCTGCGTCAAAACAACAACAACAATATCCATGGCAGGAGCAGCAGGGATATCAGCATAGGCGGACGAAATATAATCATAGTTAAGTTGAGTTTACTCACCTGAAACAGAAACGGATTATTATTAGCATTAAATTTTCCAAAATGTATGCATATGTGTAAGTGTATGTGTATGTGTGTGCGTATGTGGGAGGATACTAATAGGGCGTATGCTAATTTCATCCCCAATTAGTAATATCTTTGCTTCATGCATGATGCCACTATGTGTATATGTGTATGTGTGAGTGTATGAGTATGTGGGTGTGTATGTGCGTATATGTAAGTGCATGTATATGTGTGTATGTGTGTGTGTGTGTGTATGATGAAGGTGGTTAAATTCAGGGTGATATCGTTGTGGTCGTGCTAGTTGTTGAGGGGTGGCAGTGGCGGGGAAGGTGGTTTTGGTAGAAGCATCGCTGGGAATTTAACGTTTGCGCACGTTAACGTTTAGGTTTAATTCCCATCGTAAATTTGCACTAATTCCAGCAACATCGCTGGCATTCGCTTGCTGTTGCGCCCGGTGTGCATGCAGCGAAAACGCCTCTCATCCCCCCCTTGCCATGGCACGGCCACACAATATTATTAGCCAAGCAAATTCGTGCAGCCATATCTGTTTATTGCGTGCGTGTGGGCATCAGCCACCGGCGCCGCCTTTCGGCGATGCGAAAGCGTTTATTATCTGTTTATTACCGGTGGCACATACTCGCCACTTCATACAGCTACAGCTACGTTCAGAGCTACAGTCTAATCTGAGGGGTACATTCAGCGAAACGCCGCACACAAATTCGTAAAATTGCTCTAAATGTTTTTACGACCTGCAATCAGTTCGCGGTTCGTTTACGAGGACCACTGTGGTGTAGACTAATTAAGCTGGATTTTGGAATTTGATAGAATACTTTGTTTGGAATGAATGAAAACAAACAAGAGGTTTGATGTATGATGAAAAATCGTTATTCTATACATTTTGCCTTTCGGCATCAATCGTACGTGATGATGCGGATAGATAAAATGATCAAAAAGTTTATGAAACAAACCAAGACTGTGTACTAAGTTTTAGAAATTCGCAGGGAATGACTATATGATATTCATAGTGATTCCCTGAGCCCAAAGAAAGTCTATCATGCGATTTTGGTATTCTTAAGAAGATTTTCATCTAACACAGGGCGTGCATCAATCGTCCGCCTTAGATTTGTATCAACATTTTTGGATTACTTTGTTCAAACGACGAAAAATCCTATTAAGAAAAATAATTTCAATATATGTATTACACATACAAAAAATGAATTCAAATCTTGTGCGGACAATTCATGCATGCTCCTTGTAACTAACTGTTCAAAACTTCCATAAAATTAAGCTAAAACATGAGCACTAAACATAGTTTAGAAATGGCTATAACTTCTTATCAAAAATGACCTGTGACCTCACAAACAATGCCAACGACTCCTTCATCCGTCTATACTAATATGTATCATGATACCACTCCGAACCAGCTCCGGGATCTCCGACCTAAAGTCAACAACCTGGCCAACAACACCACCGATACTCTCATGACTTTCCATGTGTAATGCACCGTTTCCCCAGTGGCGGTTGGATTTTAGAAGTGCTCCAGGTGTGTATATGTGCTGAGAGAAGACGATGATGGAGGGCAAACGTGAGATTTTGACGCATCTGCCTGAATACTGCCGAAATGGCCGCCACTGCGGAAAGCATTTGTGTATTCATGTGCGCTATTATTACAGTTAGTCTAAACTTTGCGAGAATAATTCACGAATGCCAGCGCCCTCCTGTAGTTGCAGCATATTTACACAATCCCTGTTTGCAACATTGTGTAGATGCAAGATAGGAAATCATTTTCATTGGGGAAATTTATCAACAATTCAACATAAATTCACCAAGTTTGTACATAAGGATATCCTTAAATATGCATAATGTTGCAAACATTCAAATATAGATGGCGTAAAAGTTGAGGAACCTTTAAAACCGTGGCGCCATGCAGTGGGCAGATTTCAAGTAAAACGAGTCTTAAATTGACGCAGTGCTAAGTGAGCGTTAAAAATTCACATTTTCCGTTTATCATTTATTTTATCGTATTTAGAATGTTATGGTAATGAGTGATACACCATTAGGCTTAGCTTAACTCTTCTGCACCCATAATTAATAGATAGAATTTAAGATTTCTTATCTTTAGAGAGAGTTATCAGGGTTAGACTTTACCCATTGTGTACGATATGCAGGCGTAATATGTATTCGCCTGGCAATATTCTCTGTTTTATAATCAATTAAATAGTATATAAGTTATTACTATAGTGCTTATGTACGACCTTTTTTTGGGGGTGTATATAGAAGCGCGCCGTGGACTGCTGAATACATTTTGCTCCTTCTTATCGTCAGCAAAAGAATAAAGTCTACCCGTGATAACTCACATAAAAATGAAAATGTTGAATTTTAATCTTTGTTAATTCGAGCAGAAGAATTAAGCTTTCTAATGATATATTGTTCATGCCGATAGCATTATGAAAGGCATAATATAGCATTCTAAATATAGTAAAATGCATAATAAAGTGACGTATATATGTAGGGTTCAGCGAATTAAGTCGCTTTTTTCCTGGCAAAACTTGCTATAGCAATTTTCCTTATTTCGATCCAATGAAAAGGGACTTTTAGTATGAATGTCTTTAAGCATGCTATGGAGATATGCACACAAAGAATTATTAAACTGCTGACGTTTTGCGGTAATGAAATCAAGTTGCTCCGTTTATTCAATTAAGTTACGTATTATAAGAGGCTTGTCAGGCACTGGGGGCGGGCGCACATGTAAAGGTTGCGCGCCTTTGAAGTTTGACGTTCATTGCCGACATCAAATCATGCCATTTACCCGCCACCGCCATCGCCGCCAGCACACAAACTCATTCAGACTGAGAAGTATCATCTCAATCAATGAACCTTAAATCCTTGTATTTTCAGTTCAATGCAAATTTCGTCCTCGTCCCTTTCATAATTTTTTAATAAAATATTTTTTTAGTAAATTTTAGTCATTTTCAGATTGCGAATAAAGCAAGTAATTTTTCGAGTTTAAAGTGCTCTGTTCGTTTTTCATCTCTCTCTGTCTCTCTCTCTGTATGCGTGGCGATAAATTATTTTAGCATAGCAAATACACGAAAACGACGGCGACGCAGTAAAGCGTGAAGCATGAGAAGGTGTAAAGAAACCCACAATGGGTATAAATCACGGCCGGAATGGGACAGCGGCACGAGCAGTGGCGGCGGCGGCGGTGGTAGCGGTGGCACAACTGTGGTGGTACACACGCTGCTGCCGGTGAGCAACGCATACACAACGGGTCGGAGGCGGTAGAAAGACGGCGCTCTCACGTTATTTACTGCCTCGGACCAATTGGTGCTTATACAATATCGATTCACGTGTTGTAAGTATATCTATGTAGAAGTATATATTATAGATTAGGTTTGAATGTTGTGTGTGTGTGTCTGTGTGTGGGACTGCGAGATGTGGGGGTGGATACACAAACCGGGAGAGCCGGATGCGGATTGTCCCAGGGACGGTCTGAGAATGAGAGGGCTGCTCAAAGTGACGCAATCGGAGCGGCGGATTTATGGGGAAAAATACGGAAAATGGAAATCCTCAAAACGTTCGCACTCAACTGGCCTCTTCAAGGATGAGGAGGTGGATACGCCGACCCCTCCACACACACACACGTCAGAATAACGCGTTGAAGAGTTGCCGAGAGGTAGTTACGGCCGGAAATCGATGCACTATGCTTGGAATACGTCGGCTTCGTCGAACGATGAGTGCCGGAAATAAGACCGATGAGAATGGGGATAAATATTTGGACGATTTGAATTTTATCAACAATACATACTCGATTTTAACATATACTCATCGAAGCAAACATTCATACATTATAAAGATACATTCAGAGAATTACGACGATGCGAGGGCTTCAAGTACATATTTTCACATTTAAGCTTCATGGTCCTTCGAGCCGTGCGTGAAAATGTTACCAAGGCTAGACTATAAATCCCAGAATTTCATCAAAACTTCATATCCGTCTTAATGAAATAACTAAATTTTATACCAATGTATAATATTTTCATCATGGTCCTTCGAGCCGACCCTGAAAATGTTACCAAGACCTGACAATACATATCTGTATTGCGTAAAGATGTTCAAATCCATCTTGACGAAATTACTAAGGCTAACTTTACACCATCGTGTATAGTTTCATATTCAGGCTTCATGGTCCTTCGAAACGACCTTGAAAAGGTTACCAAGACTTGACTATAAATCCCAGAATTTCGTCAATGTTTTATATCTTTCGAGACGAAATAACTAAGGCAATGTTTCCACCAATGCGAAACATATTCATATTCAGGCTTCTTGGTCCTTTGTGCTATTCCTGAAAAGGTTACCAAGACAGGTCTATAAATCCAAGAATTCATATCTGTCTTGAGAAAATAACTAAAGCTAATTTTACACCAATGTGCATGGGTATACTGTTCAATTTTTAAATTCACTCCACGCTCCTAGTTCGGAAAATGCATCGATTACCCTCCCCTCCTCCATTTTCGGAACCCTAGCCTTGCTTCAAGACTTCATGCATGCACATTTAAACGAATCACGCTTCTATTGAAATTTATTAAGTTTGTTACAGGCTTTTCAAGTTCCAGACAACCGGAAACCGAGCAAAAAACTTGCCTGCTGAAATCCAACTTCTTCTCCCAGATGCAAATGGGTCCTTAGATTCCCCAAGACCTTCCATATCACATTAGTAATTCCCCGAGTAAAAATATGAAACGAAACTTAACAAGCAATTCCGGGTAATGATGGGCCAAGAGCTGTGAACGTGCAGATAAGAATATCCAGCGGAAGGTGGCGGTGCAGGACCCGCATCGCCGAACATGAATTAATCATGTCCTAACAAGCTGCATTATGGCGGCCGTTACGCGTCTGCTAGAGGTTGGCGGTTCCCTTTCCACTGCCCGTTGAGGACGCGCCATTAAGTCATTCCGCAATTCCGCACGTTTTTCAATTCCCTGCAGCCGTAGCGGTGACGGTATGGAGGGTGGTTATGCCTGCTGCAAGCGGAGGACTGATGCGGGTTAGGAGGACCAGCGGTGCGATGCGAAAGAGGACGTTGGCGGAACGCTACATTAAAACATAATGAACGCAACGCAATTCTTGGGAGCCGTCGATTTCGCTCACTTCCGGAGGGGGTTGGGGAAGTGAGCGAAATCGACGGTGCAAAAATTCGATGGAACCTCGATGAATTTATGCAAAATGCGCCGGACGGGATGGGACAAAGTGAGGTGGAAATTATATTCAATAGGACCGACTGCCATTCATACACCAAGGCCATGTAATCATCAATTCAATTCATTCGGAGCGGTACTAGAGATGAGACAGTGAAAAAACGACCATGTCGATGAACTGAGGTTTTTAATCAGTTGAAGGTTGAAGGAACCAGAAGGTTGGCAGGAGCAGTCATCGAATATTCACTTTGAATTTCACTTTTGTGCAATTTTCAGTCGACACGAAGGGGAAGCAATCACGGGAAATTTCCCGCTTCCCATTCGGCAGATTCCTCCCGGGAAATACATAATTCGCATTAAGGGCGAGGAGCGAATCTAGCCGGAACACACCATGCACGCATAGTACGTGTTTCGGATTTAATGCCGATGGACATTGGCCAAGCCTCCTTCAAAGTCCGCAGTACTTCGTGCACCTTGCCTTCACCTCCACTGCCGATCAGTGCCCTCCTCGCTGATAAAGCCTTTGGTCAACTTGACACTCTCCATCGGCGCGGCGAGAGCCCCACGTTTGGGAAACAACCAACGTAGGCATGTCTGGACCAAAGTGTCTGGCCACACCTGCCATGACTACAAAACAATGCGGCAAGTACACAGTCAGCATAAAGATGTTCCCTATCCATCCCACAACTTCCCCACTCCATTCCATCCCACAACACCTATATTCATCCCGCTGGACCCCAATTCCATCCCACAAGCCCCCCTCTCCCTCCTCCCAAATCCCCACTTGTTCTGTCATTCCAAGAAAGCGTTGGAATGACGAACAAGTGCGTCTAAACCACTCCCGAGGTCTTGATTACTCCAGAGGGTATGAGGCAAGGTAGCCATTGAGAAAGATTACCGCGTGGTCAGGAGTGGGAGGGTCCGTTAGGCAGTTATTTTATATTCAGTGAAAGTCGACACTTAACGACCAAATTAGGCAAAGCCATCCGAGGCGTTCCTGTTTCGCACATTTGCGACATCCGGGACGTGTAATTACCTCTATCCCATCGGGACCCCACGGTTGACTATAGCAGCAGGCAAACAAAAAGGGAGCCAACACCCAAGGACCAACACACAATGTCGTATCTAATAACCACCAAGGCTCTGCCTGCCAGTGCCAACTTTTGTTGGTTTTGTGACACATACCTCCTCTACCTAAAGAAAAAATTTCACTCTACCCGAAACCCCATAAAACAACACTCTATTTAATATACGCCAGCAGAGGCCTAATAAATGTGGAAAGTTCAAGGTTATGTTTGCTCTCAGCCACACGCCAGCGTTTGTCTAGCTAGTGTGCCTAGTATGTCTAGTGTTATATTAAATTGGAGTGGTTGGGATGTGGGTTTGGGAGATGTTGACCGCATGTTTACATTCGACTCCAATTCTGGACAAACAACCCGAGTCATATCACTCCTGATATTGGCAACTTAATATTACAAGAGACATCACACCGACCGCTCAACGATAACCCCAAGCTGCTTGAGGAAAAAAGTGCGCGGCAAAACACAGAAGAGAGACCCATCGAAAGATGGGGATAATTTCAGTTTTCATTACTTGTCTTCTCGGCTCTGGATCTCTGCTCCTTGATCTACGACATAGCGCCTTGTTATATCCTCGGGGTGATCAAAACTCCGAACTGGAAACATTTCTTTGATTTCTTCTCCTTTTTCCTTCCGTCAAGATTGGTTAATATTAAGCATCCCTTGAGCCTTGAGTCTTGAGACTGGAGTCTGAAGCCTTGAGTCTTGAGCTTTGAGTTTTGAGCCTCGAGACTAGAGCCTACGTAAAGGCAAGAACGAAAAAAACCTGTTTTAATACAGAGTAGCTGCCACCGAGTTTGCGCAGAATTCTTATTGATTCCAATCCTCCTCATTCGGATTTCCATTCCGTTTCTAAATTGCCGAAAGATATTTACAAAAGATAGTCGTATATCAAAGTGTCGAAGAGTTTCGTGTGTGCGGCTTGGGGTTGAAAGCCCACTATATTCACGCATGAACCCCAACAGCGAAATACCGACATTCACCCTCGACGCTTCTAGGCTAGGTGAATAAGTAGTGCCTACCCTCGTCAATTTGCGTCGAATCGTCAAATTACGAAATGCGACCAACCAACGAACCAACACCCATAGGCTCCACCATAGCTCACTACGAGGCACTCCTTGCATCAGGGCACCATCATGCACAAAAGACACCCCGCCAACAGCCGCCGACGAAATAATTAATATCGCTTTGTGGTCGCCGCCGCGCTGCCTGTCTGGAAGCGCTGGGGCCCGATCAATTACTGTCATTTTCCGGGGAGCGGGCGTCGACACTTTATCAACCAAGTGAGTGGGCGACTGATAAAGCATGAAAGTTGCGGATAAGTGAAAATATGTATGAGACGCGGCGATGCCAACAGGATTAATGAAAATCCACCCCAAAATCTCACCTATGACTCGACTGCACATCAAGCTACGATGCACTGGCATCACGGATCGACGGACCAATATTAAGGAAATCAATTATACCGAATTAGATAGAACTAGGGAATGGCCATAAAGCTGAATCGTGGAAAATCATCCCCCGACATCTGTGAATCATTAGGTTATAAAACATATCGTGTACCAGCATGTAGTTGATATTTGACACGAGTCCCATACTCCCCATGATGGACGAGAGGAGGAGGATGCGTATGGAAATCAAGTTGGATGTAATTACGCCACATATACATCTCCCATGTGGATCCCCCTAAAAGGCCATCCGAGGGATGAGGAGACGCGTGGTCATCACAGAGGAGCTGCGGAATGGCACTGATCATTGCGCAATTTGCAGTCAACTCTAATGTTTCTCGCGTCGCGAGAATGAAGTGCGTATATGCACGAAGGCTACTTGCCCGAGAGGGGAAGGGCGCAGGCCGGAACGGAGGGAAGCACAAGTGTTGGAAACCGATTTGAATAAATTTCCATTTCTGATCGACGTCAGGCGTTAGTCATTTTGGGCAGAGGGTCTCTTGTGTCCGCCCACACCGACTCGGACGAACGGATGCAGACTCGCTGCGTCAGCCACACGTGAATCAGCAGCAGCAGCCACACACAGGAACCTTCCGTAAATGGATTCCGCAAACTAGTGTTTCAAACGTCCATCTAACGCTGTATCAACGTATTATGTAGCTTTCGCCTGTCGGTAATCGACGGACCGTGGACACATTGTGCACTCGCTCCACAAAAAATCACCCGAAATCCGATTAATACAGTCAAGGCAGGCATTCATGAAATTTAAAAATAACCCTATTGAAGCTGAAGGATCAGTACATCAATAAATACCTAGCCCGTGGTCTCTAGTCTATTCAAATTTCAAAAATTGCCCAAGCCAACAAAAAATCGGGATAGATTGGTTGCCAACATTCAATGGGGAATGGAAATGAGCCAATATAGTTAATTGAACCTCGAAGAGAAAAACATCGAAATGTTATGATAACTGGCCAAAATGAAGCCCAGCTCCAAATGTCCACCAGATCCGTTTGAAACAATATTCTAGTGATACGAGTCCCAAAGCATGTGGAATATGAATTTCTCTCTATGGCGTTTCGGATGGGGGGAGGTGAATAAGGGAGGAGAATGAGGAGTAGCCTGGTTAGTGGCTGGCCATACAACCAGGGAATATGTCCGGGAAGCACTGCGGTTCTGGCGTGCTCTCCAAAGCGCTTCGTTATGGGTCCCGCATGTACACCTCGTATGTGTGCATGCATGTGCGTATGTGTAGGTAGGTGTATGTATGTGTATCGGAGGCGGGTGTGGTGCCCAGCCATCGAGGGATATCGGCATGACGCTAGGGTCCGGCGGTCATAAATTGTCGCCGTGTTACTCTTGCCGCCAACCGGCTCAAACCGGACTACGCAGCAACCATGTTCCCGGCCATTCTGCATTATGACAGATTAGTACATCATCAATCATACCAACTGTCTGCCCTCCTTTTCCTTCTCCTCCCCGTCGCGCCACCCACAAAACCGACGAAGCATGTACTGTTGCAAATCCAACAAGACGGCCGCAGAAAAGGGAACAGACCATGCGGTCATAGGTACATAACCCAAATTGCTGTAAATTCAAACCGTGCCTAGAGGCACTCGCACCAGTACTCCCCGATGCCCCTACCCCAATGTCCATCCCATTCCATGCCCTACTATTCCCTATTCCCATCCAGAGCCAGCGAAGGCGGACAAAGGAAAATGCTTAAAATCTTGAAAAAACTCATTCCACGCTTGATTAACCAATTGTCAATGGGTTTTATTGTATTTGAAACGTTTTCGGGACCCCACCCTTCGACATCCCAAAGGTTGGAGGGGTTCTACATTTTGCACATCAGCACTTCAGCACAGCGTTGATTAAAACTCTCACCTCTATTAAAACTTAAAATACTTTGAAGTATTGATCCTTCGAACTTATTATTTTACACGACCTCGAAGATTCAAGCGTTCTTTTACTAGTTTATCACAATGCGTAGAAAGATATAAGATAAAAACATGTTTGACGAAAGCATCTCTTGAGATGAAAAGCGAAGGGATAAAAGAAGTTCGCGCTTCGTCGCATCTCTCCCTCTGCACCCTGCAAATGAATCCGAATCCGGAGTCCCTCTGCCTAGCCTTCCAAGAAACCGCAAGACCAAAAAGGATAACGATCTTGATGGACATGTGTCCAAAATTCATTTTTCTTCATCCGCGTCAGGCTTTACTGGCACCGTTGTTAGTCCACTTTCATCCCCATACAATCCTTCCTACTCCCCCGGCTTCCCGTAAGCACAAAACAAACCATGCCCGAAATATTAGACTCATGCGGTCTACTTTTATTCTTATTATCCGAGTTTAGAGCATAGCTGCAGGACTTTGCTCTGCTCTTGTGTGCTCTTGCGTGAACCCAACTTTCCCATTCAGGGGTTTTATCGTTTTATCGTCCTTATAGCAGGAGAAAAATTAAAGCCGGGATAAGGGGACGACATCGACATCGAGGAATGGACTTGATTGCATATTTGGGTACATTCTTAGTCGATAATCAGATTGATGTATCTTGACCACAGAGGGAACACCCTCCACATACCCACATGCTTGAGGATGACAAGATTATTTATCAATTTCATGAACAGAAACTGCGGTGCATGAAAATTCGATTTGTTATCATCCCCCACGTGGCCCACTCCAGTGGAATTGCTCTAGCTCTAAATCATCCTGGTGATTGTTACGATAGCCGGTCGTAAGAGCAGTGCAGAACAGAGGGTGGATTATCATTTCTATTTTGACTAGTCACGCGTGGTCACACATGATTAAGTCAGGTCCCAAATCCTGAACAATTTGTATTCGTGGAGATAACAACTCAGCAACTCTGATCTAAATAATTCGACTAGCTTCCATGCCAGCACTTTCTACTCTACTACAAGCAACAATTGCTGCTCTGCCACAACCCTCTAACGCCTTAAGTATTGTAGTGAACGTGTGCATATCTTAAGGGCTTCTAGAAAGAGGCGCTCTTCATGAGGCGAGCTAAAGTGAAGACCAAGGGGAATGTAAGACTGGGCTAAGGGGGGAGGGCTCAGAGGGGGGCTCGGAGGTGAGCTAAATTTGTCCCGACAAGGCGACACGCAAAGAAGCAGGGCGCGCGTGGAGGAAGCGATAGCAGGATTATCCGCACAGCCTCTCGCGCCAACGACGGGGAATAACCGATTTGCATTCATGAGCCAAGTCATTACCCCAGCAAAGCATGCAACCAAGCACACTCCTGCTTGCTTCCACCCGCTGTAAAGACGTGAATGAGTTTTATCTAACTTATCAGCAGTTGGCGCTCAGGCCAACACCCACACACATACAAACACACGTATAAGGTTAGGCTACTAAATATACACATAATGAAGGGTAAATTTGGTTGCATATCTTTGAGGTGAAATTTCCTAAATTTTCAACCAGATTACTACCGCATACCACTGGAGGCGTCCCCCAGCAATCATTTCGGCTGTTAATGAACTTTTGTCACGTGTCATCGTAATTTTTCCAACTAACCCGGCTGACACACATATTCGGATTGACACTACGATTGTCTGCCGTCGTGTCGCGCAGCGTAGCGTGGACAAACATCGAACGTCAGACAAACGACGAGTTGTTGCAATTTGTCTGTCCTGCACCCCGCGCCGAGGCGAAATATTTACATGTCGCAATTTGCATTTTAAAATTTTACGCTTTGTTCTGCTATTCTCTTGTTGCCACTGCACCGCATCGTGCCGCACCGCGCCGTGTTCTTTTTTTCTACCCTCTATGTTTTCCAACATGATGGTGTTTCTAGACCTGATGGTTGGGGTAGTGGTGGTGGTCGGGTGTTTGCATTTCCGCTCGCCATGTTCCAACAATTTCAATTTCATGGTGACCATTTCATTTCGTGTGGGCATGTGTGTTTTTTGGCATTTGTATCATTTGTTTTTCACAATTGCATTGCGTAATGGTTGCCACTGGGAGTTCACTTTCTAAAGAAATCTTAATAACTCATAAACTATTAAGTCGATATTTATGAAATTTGGAACAGATATTCTTTAATATATCTACTTCACTGTAGATTATTTAGTTTTGACAACTTTCAGTTTTTCGGTGACAGTTTGTTGTTAAAAATGGAATCAGTATTTTGTTATTGGAGACTAGCGAAGTCTACATGATCAAAATTAAATTCTCTAAAAATTCATAAACTTTAAATTGAATCTTTACGAAATTTGGTATACATATTCTCTAATATATCAACTTTGTTATAGATTATTCAGTTTTGGAAAATTTAATCTTATTC
>WSZQ02066853.1:85794-150704 GCA_019419845.2 Weissflogia rhopalogaster
CGAAATTTGGTATACATATTCTCTAATATATCAACTTTGTTATAGATTATTCAGTTTTGGAAAATTTAATCTTATTCTGCGTTAATTTTATGTTAAAAGCATTTGTGTCTTTTGCCTAGACTATCAAAAAAGTTGTTCAAAACTAAATTCGTTAAAGAAAGGGCAATAACTCATAAACTGTAAATCAAATGTTATTGTTATTGTCTATTATATTAACTTTACTGTAGATCAGTCAGTTTTGGAAAATTTAGTGTAATAAAAACAACTAAAAACCCTTCTCACCCAACTCTGATTCCTTCAAAAGTGCCTGCCTCAATCCCCTCTTTATTACCTCGAGGAAATTGCGTACAAAATGAACTCGTCTAACTAGGGAACCCTATTTTCAGGGGCTACTTCCAGAAAATCCTCAAAACTGCTACAATTACGAAATTTTCCAATCTTAACTTTCCCCTACCTCTACTCTACCTCTCCACCCGTAGCAGCTTTAAACAAATTCGTAAACACTGTCTGAATAGGAAATCTTTGAATTAAAACACGAAATTACGAATACAATGTAGAATGTAGTCAATGCATTTAAAGTGTCCCCCAACGATTTTTTCTACCGTAGCAAAATAGGCATTATCCAAGCTGCCAATAAAAAAAGGAAGGAATAGGAAGCGAATTAGAGCAGAAAACGTCCTGCATCCCCTATGCCTACAAAGCCTCTCTCCTCCTCCTTTCGGCATCACTTCACGCAGGACGAATCTAAGAGTAAACCTGATTTACGCCCGATTTTCTTTATGCCCGGATTTTTTACGCTTTTTTTTACTTTTTTTGGTGAATGCGAATTCAGTACGAAAAAAGTAGGGTCCCTGCTTACTGTCATCCTGTATCGATACATAAATAAAGCAATAAAAGCAGCGGCACTGCTCGTAGGGACGTAAAAAAATTGCAAAGAAAAGAAAGGTTCCTAAGTGCCTTGCCATCGCCTTTCGTGGCCGTCGCCGTTGTCGTCAGCAAATACGCAAATCCCGACACAACCACTCGAAAGATAAATTATTCCAAGGACAAATAGACTTGCCAAATGACTAATGATGCACGCAGTGTCCGCGACAAAGAAAACTTTACAAATGCAAAGTAGGTACGACGACGGCGACGTACAGTGGCGTCACGCAGATGCATTAAATCGGCGAAGATGCGGCGAAATCGACATTTCAAGTACAATAATCAGGAACATGTTTACCGTATGAAAGTAGATGAAATAAGGGACAATTTGATATATATGTCCTCGAGAACGGATAAGGGTGGAAAACCCACATTGAAGTTGAAAACGAGGTTTTCAAAAAATGTCTCTTAAATCCCCAAAAATGGTGACTTATTTTGAACGGATCGGGATAAAATATATTTAAAATTATGCTTCAAATTGAGCAAATCGAGCGCGCGCGCTCAAATGTTTTTAGCGGATTGCCGTTGCTTCAACAACTGGGCGACGTCGCATTCACATTCACGTAATTTATAACTTACGCCACTACCCACGGCTTGAAATATATATGGCGAATACTACGAGTCGACTATTGATAGGAACATACCTGTAACAAAGAGAACAATGTACATTAGGATAAGTGTCACGATAAAATCAGTTTATGGACTTAGTTTGCCGCTAAGTAGCGCCGCCGTGGCGGCCGTTAAAAGTTGGAATTTTTATGCTAATCGCTTGGGCTATTGTTTCCACAGTTCAATTTCGCCTGCCAGCTCGTTTTCGAATGCGGATTTGCCGAGCGTAAACTCAATCGCGTATAATCCTCACTCTCGCACCCACGCATTCTAAACCTACCCATTGCCCACCCACCGCCGCCACCGTTGTGCCACCGAACGAAAATCGAGGCGTATATTTTATTCGATTCGATCGCGATCGGCGGAGCGTTTAATTTTCGACAATTTGCAATTTACTGCCACGCGCCACGAGCGACAAATGCACAATGAAACCATTCGTTACGCTCATCAGCATCGCCCTCTCAGCATCAGCATCGCCCTCTCTCACTTCGCGCTCTATGCGCATATAAAGCGACTTTTTTCTAGCCGTAGATTATACGACTCCTGCTGCGATAAAAATCCTACAAATATTTCCAATGTTTGTACAAAACTACTAGCATTTGTAAATCGTTCTCATTTTTTTTTGATGTTGTTCACTGTGCTAATTGCACATTGCAGTCGCAAAATTAATGCCCCGACCCAAACCTTCAATACGATTGTAAATTGTTATACCTGATAGGGTGGCTGGAGTGGAGCAGTGTAATGCACATAAAGTTTTTGCTTTCAAAAAGCTACAATCCTGCAGCAAAAGCGCAGCAGCCGCGTGCATGTGGGACGTGGGCGTGTAGAGTAAAAGGGACAAAATCGCATAGAGTTTAGGCTTTTATATTATGAAATAGGTGGCATGCCATCGTGGGATAAAACCACGCAGGAAAACAATCTATGTACGCCAGTATGATGAAATGGTGATGGTGACTGTGGGGGGTTTCGGTTTTTGTCGAGGGGGTTGATAACGGCGGCGTTTGTGTATGTATGTGTGGGTATGTGTGCCTGTGTGAGTGCCCTGGTTGACAGGGGCAATTTGTATAGATTAAAGGTTATCTCGTAGTGAGCTCCACTATTGCGTTCGTTTAAAATGGCATTTTTTGCGAATTTCGATTTTAAGTAAGCTTTTGATTCGCCTACAAAAACCTACAAAAGTAATGCTAAACGATTAAAAAATGGCTATTTCCTTTTCATCTTAAAACCTAGATGGCACCACTAGCACTTGAAACAGATGATACCACTATAAATTAGAGATATTCGTAAATTTCAAAATCGAATATCAATATGCATGTGCTTTTCTCGTTCTTGAAAGGGATAATTCCCTATTCGTTATTCCAGTTTTCATTTCTTCTGGTAAAATAGTTGTATCGGTACCATCTAATAAATACATAGGCGTAAAGTCTGGTACTGGGGGTCCTGTTATATTATATTTATCAGTGCATTCGCTAGCAATTGTTGTCCATGCACAATCATAGATGGTGCTAGTACTAGATTGAAAAACGGCTGCACAAAAATGCAGTGGAGGGAGGCGAAAAAAAAACTACCTATAAAATACCACGTTATAAGCATATCACTCCGTTACAGAGTCAGACAAGCCAAACTAACACCATTTTCATTAAAATGATGATAAAAGATGATGACGCACAATATGTAAGTCCGAAAAATCCAGAAAATACAGAAAGGGGCAAAACACTACAAAAATACAAATATAAACTAAAAACATTACTCTTAAATAAACACATAAAACAAATACATTTTGTATCATTTCATGAAAACCTAGTATCCTATGACCCTCATAATATTTCATGCTGTGACCAATAAATATCAAACTACCTCCTAAACCTGATTAAAATAGATACACTCATGTTTCCGACAATACATCGTGGCCTTCTACGTACAGAGCAGCGCACTCTAGCACTACACTGCTCGTATATCTACACGTATTCGCTATTCTATAGGTGTGCAGGTTATGAATTATTCCAAATGGATACAACCTTTGTGTTTGTGGAAGGAGGACCTAGCCTGTCTGCTGCAAAACCTCTACGCGACTACATCTTCATCTTTACCAAATCCGGCTTGTACTCTACTCTCCCTTCGTCCTCCCTTACTCCTTGTAGCGTCTCCTAAACCTGCCGGCACCTGCGCCATGCCGCATCGGTAAACAGAATATGCCGGAATGGATGCGATACTGATGCCTCTGCGTTTTGCGACGAAATATCAGATACACAAACATACTCGTCGCGAAACAGGCGCTGCAAGACAAACACAGGGCAGACAGGGACGTGGGTGGGAGATGGTTGAAGACGGAAGAAAGATAACGCCCGAAAATGAATATCAGCGGATGTACGCGGATAAGAGATGCGTGCAGATAGATAGGAGTGAGGTTGAACCTTTGGATGACTGATTATATTTTAACACGTTTTCGTCGCATGTTCGGCTTCCCTGGGGTACCTGGCGCGAGTACCATTCGCACACAAATAACTGACGCACATAAAGAGCGCTGGATGGGCGATATCCGGTTGGGTGGTGTCGTTGTATGGAGAGTTTACCCGCGTTTACTCAAGGTTGCAAACCTCGCTAATTTCAGGTCGTTGACACTCAAACTTTGTCTTTGTTTGGTATGCAAATATCGTAATAATCTAAAGATATTTGTTAATTTTGAATATTTTTATGATATTTCAGCTTCAACGTAGAACCCGTGCCCTTTTGTATTACTTAAATTTAGTTGCCACAAGTTTTTGTTTTATATTGTTCAATCAGTGACATTCAGTTTCTGTGTTTCTGCTTAAGTTAACATAATTTTTCTCATTTTTTCTTAAATTTAGTGGGCCTTTTTTTGAATTTCAACCGAAACTTAACAGACTTAGAGCTGCAGCTGTAAATTTGTAGTTTCCTAGTTCACATAAAATTATTTCTACTATCATATATTGGTGACCCGTCTACAACATTTGAACCTAATCACTAAAAGGATACCTTCAAAGGGACATGATCTCTTTCCCTCCAAGGTCACATATCATTATCCCGCCAATATATTTTGAGGTCCCGCATACTGAATTTGAATAGACATTAACAGAATTAAGATCTTTTCCTAAATATTTACATCTGGCTTCCAATAATATATTATACTATCACATAAATGTCTTCTTCTTCTTCAAAGTGACTCTTTCCTATCCTTAATCTAAAAGGGCACGCCTACGATATTCCATTCAACTAACCTAAACCCGATTATAAGACGTCCTCAGTAAAATACAAGAAAGGAAACATAATATTTGTATAGCAGAGAGAGCGCTATGCATGTACTTAAAATTTCATCAGCGTAAGGTAATATAATATCCATTACAAGATGACACCTTAACCCCGACGGTTTAGTGTCTCTCGCGCCAAAACCAACCAACCAACTTTGCGCCGAGCAACAAAGAGCTTCGTATTACCTAGTGCCAGCTACCACACCAACACACACACTAACACTAAAAAGGGAGTAGTAGGAATGAGGTTAGCGACAAATGCGTGTTGCGTTCTGTTCCACTGCGACTTTCCGCGCATGAAACTTTAATTTTCACCAAGCCAACCTTTTAATATCATCTCCTCCAACACACTCTATACTCCGCTACCAGTGCATCAAAAAGGGTGATATTTCAAAAAACACATTAAAAACAATCATGTACACACTGTGTGCGTTCGTAATATGCACGGAATGTAGTACTAATAAAACTAGCAAGTTTTGCTTCAGTCCAACCAGCTTCTTGGGCTTATTTTGGAAATAACTTCATAGAGCAATATACGTACAAGAATAGCACCCACGTGTATCCGACTGCGGAGGCCTCAATATTTCATCGCCCGGTACTAAAGTTGGTGCCGCCTGCCATGCTTCTCTGCCGCCTCTTACTTCTGCAGTATCCCACAGGATATGAACCAAAGTCATATGTTCCTGTGCGCGGACGTAGTAGTAACAACAGTGACGTCGGCAGCGCGGCACATCCCGCAACCGAACGTATTAATATTAATTTCACCATTGTTCATGTCTTACAGATGAGCTTTCGGCTGTTTCATACATGTGTATGTGGTTGGAAGTGGAAGATTATGTGTGTGTGTGGGTATAGGAATGTGGGAGTGTGTGAAAATGTAGGAGTGTGTAAAGTGGGGTGAAGGAGTGTGTGTATGTGTTTTATGTGTTTGTATATGTGTGTGTGTGTGTGTGTGTGTGTGAAATTCTGCGTGTTGTACATGTGTATGTGTGGGATTGTGTGTGAGTGGAATTGTGTGTCCGCGTATGTATGTATTGATATCTGGTGTGAGTGCATGATTATATAAGTATGTGTGGGGGGGAGTTGGTAGCATTCAGCAGCAAGAACGTCTAATTCCCGAATTGCCTGGCCTACTAGTCCTAACATACTAGCTTCTGCTTGTTGCACTGTTGCCCAGGCATACAATATACATGGTTAGAGAGTGTTTGACGGTGTCCATGTTTCATGCAGTACGCACGGACGAAGGGATCGAAATAAAGGATAATGCGTTATCGCTATATGCGGGCGTGCCTGCTCGCCGCCTCCTGCTGGACGAACGCGACCGAAATGAGTAAACAAGTTCATTAAACATTCAGCTTTCGCTGCTCTACTACTGCTGGCCCGGCCGGCCGCAGCAATACGCGAAACGGCTAACAAATTAATGCAAAAAAGATGACAACAGCTATAGACTGCGACATCACGCAAAAGCCCCACACGGATTATAGATGGCGCGCAGTTGAATATTTAGAAAACTTTAAGAGGATTTCTTATTCTACTTTACTCCCTGCTTACCCAACTGATATAACAAACAGCATTTATTAGATTTATTATTTAAGCGATATATTTTATTAAAATTTCCAAAACGAGCGAATTAAAAAATAAAATAATATAAAACAGAGATAAATGAAAAATAAAATAAAAACGTAAATAGACAAAAATTAAAAAATGATAAAGGGTAATGAAAAAATTGTAATAAATTACACTTATAAATTTTAAATGACTATGGGAGAATATTAAAACCGGTAATTATTATGTACGCGTATGAATTTCAACCAGTTTAATGGAAACGCATCATAATTAATCGTAATAATAAAATAGCGTTAATTACCCTTTACTGGACATACACGCTTATCATTTTACGCACAACCTAACCACGAATAGAACCAATAACACAGTATAACCGTTTTGTTCTCATTAACCAGTAAAGGGTAAAAAGCTCACAAGGGGAGTCCACGATTTGTTCGCCATAGATTTGATTGAAAATATTTGTATGTCTCGTACCTATAATGAAATCAATTCTGTTAATGGAATTTTTAGCGCTTTTGAGGAGTTTGTAAAGAAAAAAGTTTGGTCGAAAATAGTATAAAGAACTTGTAAAAAAACTTGAACTCGCAATCTTAAAGTCAATAAGCGGAAGCACTAACAACCGCGCCACGGTTACAGTGGATTGATGTTAAAGCAATACATACCTTAACTAATTCGTTACCAAACTTTGATTTCTTTGAAGCAAACGGCTCCAAAAAACAAAAATACGATTTCCCAAAATTATTTCAATATATATGTGTTTTATATGAATGTGTGTATATATGGGTGAGTATGTGCATGTATGTGATACCAAGCCGTATCGCTTCCGAAGCATTAAATTAATTAATTAGTCTAATTAACAACGCGGTGGCATTTTCGGGATGGCGAGCATTTTATTTCGCAATTAAAAATGACCAAATTACAACTTTGGCTCGAGTTATTGCAGGAATTACGTACAAAACGAAAAAAATGCGTGCATTTCACGCGATAAATTTCACGAGATTATCATGAATCACAAATTGCAAATGCCTATGGTAATGATAATGCGATATTGCAATTATTTGCCGCAAGCCAAAAAGCTTTAGACGATAATGCATTATGTATTTTCGATAGCAAATGATAACAAATTTTGTTTGTAATGTATTTTGTATGCGTATACGTGAAAGTATGAATGTGAACGGGTGGTATACTCGTATGATATTGATAAAGGGATTTTCTAGGAGAGCACACGCACTATCATTGCAAATGGCGGCCGTAATTAATTTACGAGCTATTAATTAATGTGCGACACGTGCACACGAGTTACCAGGATGGCGCGCGATATACGATTTGTAAATTGAAACAAATTGACTTTAGATTACGTTCGCTGAATACATTTATCACTAAATCTCTGTAATAAACTACGCAAAAAGAGGAGCTATTTTGTTAATTTATAATTTACTTCTTTTCACTTATTTCACCTTCTGTGAAGGAAAAAGGCCCCCTTGCTCTTATTTTAAAGCTAAGGATATATCCTCTCATCCCCGGACCACCGTATAATAATCACAAACATGAGTTTCGTATTGCAACACACATATAGGCAGGCAACATTGTCAACGTTAGCAGGACCATAACGCACTCGACGCTTAATAAACAATGCGACGCCCCGCGGCAATAATTATTATTAATTACGCAATTAGTGTAATATCTGATTTAATGGAGCCGTGGAGGCGTGTAGGCAAGCCAATGCGGCCAACACCACCAGGCGGGTTGGGGTGTTGGAGGCTCTCCAGTCCAGTTTAGTGGACGGTGGCACTAGTACTGGGATGCCGGCGGTAACCCAGTGTTAAACAACTAAACAATGGTACTGTAGCCAACGTCGACGGGACGGACCCCCTTTACTCTGTACCGTCCTGATGTTATGTACCAGGGCAGAGAGCCTTATCTAGAGCGAGTGTAGCTCCGGTCGAGTGGACCATCATGGAATTGCAACCTGCGCGGCATCGGCATGGGACCGAGAACCGAAATCGGGATAAAGCATGCCCAAACCGGTATTCAGTGGACCGATGTGGTCGCAACACATCGTACCACTTCGCACAGCCACAACCAAACAATACGGACGCTAATTTCACGGGGGGCGGCGGCCGTTTAATAAACGCAACGGGGTGGTTGGTATACATTCGCAAGGCGGCAACGGATACGCGTTGCAATTACAACCATTTCCGGTGGTTTGCTGACGATGCCATGGACCAACCAGCATGACCAATTTTCGGCTATTCATAAAGGCTACTGATAGCATGCATATGAGTGTGTTCAAATATGCTATTCGAATAACTTAAAAATATGCGTTTTTCCATTAACATAATATTTTGTTTGAAAATTTTCAGCTAATCAAAGCATCCATTTGAACAAGAAATTATCATATATAACTTTTAATGCATTTTATAACATTTTTAGTAACTATGGAGAAACTTCATAATTGTTTTTACAACAATTAATCTTTCTGAACGTTAAAAACATGACAATTTCAATCTGGTTCATTTAAGCCAAGCTAGTTAACTTTTACTCAAAATCATCGATATTCTTTTATTTTCTCAGAGAAACAGAAAAATTAAAAAAAAACTTAAAGTTTTAAAAAGAATTTTAACACTTTTAATAATCAAACTTATCGAATCTCCATTGTAAAATACCTTTTCTGAATAAAAGGGTACCAAAATGCAAAGGGAAATTAAACCCTGCATAGCATACCCGTAGGATACATGTGCACTACTAGAAAACGCCAAGGGGTGCATTCAAATAAGGGTGCACCTCTCTGCGCCCTCCCCTAAAGAAAAGAGGATGCAATTTATTATAATCAATTTGGGCTTGTTTTTAAGCCGCGTTACGAATGCATTGCAACGCATCATGAGCGTACAGCGAATGAATAACAATAAACGAGGGCTTTAAATATTAAATATATTGAATTTATGTACAATGGGTACATGAGGTGGCTGACTGAGGATAAGGAAGAGGAGTAGGAGGAGGAGGAGGAGGAGGCAGAGAAAGAGGAAGAGGGCGAGAGAAATGCAAGTGATGGGAATTTAATTAGTAATGGTGCTTATTATTATCTGCCTAGAGTTATATGATTAATTAACGTGCATCTGCTTATAACATCAATATCTTATGAAGTATTAATCATTGTATTGCCAAATTGTGTAATATGACTAATGTGATATTACATCATTAATTAAAATTAATTACTTAGATTTCATGTATATTTTAGAGTGATTTTAGTTTTATGCACTAATAATAGGCGTGGAAATAGTGCATGGATGTGTAAAGTGGTTCATTTGTTCATTAGTGTTCATTAGTTTAATATTATTAATTGATTATATGTGCTGTATTTATTTCGATTTGTTTTTTAATGTTGTATGCTGTATTCATTTATTATTGTCTATCAAAAAACATCAATATTATGGAATTAATGTAATGATAGAAAATTGTTGAGTTGGTTGCCTAAGACGTTGGGGATACGCTCAGTAACAATGGGGAACGCGCCCGATTCGGCCTATTTCTCCTCTGGTGAGTTGTCGTGTTAACGTGTATTTTTCTTTTGTATTCGTGTATTCCTTGTGCCGAGTTAATAAAGTCGTTGTGCTTGTTATTTCATGTACTTTGAACTTTGAGGTCTGAGGTGAGCTTTTGGTAATACTTGTGTGGCGATGACTCAAGGAACTTGGCAGAATATCCAGTTAAGTATGGACCCGCGCTATCAAGGGGAAGTAAATTAATGTTTCGAAAAACCGCGACTACCACGTAACAAAAATGTTTTATAAATTTTTGTTGAATTCATTGTTCAAAAAGTTGATTTATTTTTTTTACCCGAACTTCCCTACCCCCTGATATATTGTAATTTTGTAATTTTTCGTCGATTTTATCGTAACTGATAAAAAGTGATAAAAATTGTGTGCCCCCCCCCCAAAGATTGCAATAATAACCTCTGATATGCGGAAACATGCCAACAACGGAAACATGGTTGGTCCCGTGACATTGCGTATACCAGAGATTTTACTATACCTTGTTATTTATAGTAAAGTCAAATCGGTGACGGACAATTAAGAGACTGCCTTGAAAGTCAACAAAACTCATAAATGCTAAAACTGCGTAATGCTATTCATGGGTATCGAAAATTGATGACCATTGAAGTGTGACGAAAGCGACATGTGTTCAAATAAACCAATTCTATTTCCAACTTGCACTTGTGCAAATCGCCTACTAATTTTTTTGCAACCCCCTACAAAATGTGATACCACGCATCATCGTTTCGCCGCGCCGAGCGAAAACGTAACGAATACATTAACATTAGGCGGATTAACCAGCGCGTACGCATATAAAACTTAATCCGCTCGCAGCAATTCCAACCCAGGGGTGTGCACTTGCCATCGGATAAACGCAATAAATTATACCAACCCAACCCAAACAATGCTATTTGACTAATTCCAGTCGAAATCCTGTCCGACAAACATTAAATGTTGAGTCATAAACCACTCTCATAAAATGCAAAAATTTCAACAATATGAAAATCCCTGAAAGAAAAATACCAACGAAAATATCAAATATAAAAGGCTGAATATGAAATAAAAGCCCCTAGAAATAAAATTTGATCTTAACATACATCATTCACGGAGTAAATTAGAATTATCGGCTTTTGAGCGAATGCACAAAGAAAACTACTCTTGAAAACCTTAGTCTTGATAACATAATTAATCCCTAATCGTAATCACAATCGTAATTGTTATTCCCCAGCATGGCCGTTCGTAAAGACCCTGCTCATCTTTGTAAACTTTAATGGAGTCTTAATCCAGCGACAGCATGCTAATCCCAATTTCTTTTTAATTATATGATCACGCTGACAATAAAACATTCGAACGCCCTCCGTTCGCTCGGCTCAGCTCGGCTTTTAATGGTGTTTTATAGCTGGTAAGGATTTCGAACTAATTTATTGTCATCAATCTGCGAAATTAAATCCGCTGCGATCCGAGGAGGCTGATATATATATCAACTTCAATTAATCACCAACTATTTGTTTCAAATGCAACAGATTGAAATTGATTTTCTTTGCAAGCTTTATAATTAAGTTTTAGATTTAGACAACTGGAATTGTCAAAATATAAATTTGGTTGCCTATATTGTTTCTTTTTAGTTAACTTTGGTAATACCTTTATATATCTTCATCTATCTTATCTATTTAGTTGTATTTAATAAGGAGAGGACACACTTGAATCCTCATGGAATTGTACGACATTTGACAGCACTTAGAATAAGGCCAGAAACTAACTATCCTGAATAAATTGAGAATAAATTGATATGTTTTAACGTGAGGGGATTGAAATAAATTTGAGACCATGAGGAAGTAGAAGGATTGGAGAGCACTTTGATGTTTGTTTCATCTTTTAAACGCTCTCTCTAAATAATTTAAATAAAATTAATCCCAAGAAAGAGTGGAGGTTAGTACAAAAAAATAGTTTACAAAAACAGGAAAGTTCACAGTTCTATGTTGAAATGGAAGAAAGTTTGATTGTTTTATCATTGAAGACATTCGTCAAGCGCTTGCCTTTTCGCCCTCTTCG
The DNA here is from genome assembly GCA_019419845.2 of Weissflogia rhopalogaster. Lineage (NCBI taxonomy): Eukaryota > Metazoa > Arthropoda > Insecta > Coleoptera > Staphylinidae > Weissflogia > Weissflogia rhopalogaster. The sequence goes on from WSZQ02066853.1 coordinate 97,748, forward strand.
CCGAGGATTTGACAAAACTTTTGCGTGGCGGCGCTGGTTTGGGTAGGAGGAGGGCCACTTCCACCCCCCGCCATCGCTTAAAGATTGCATCGGCGCTTTTATATTAGTTTCGTCGGTCGCCCGTCACACCAGCCGAAACTCCCGGGCCCATTTCGACTTTTATATATTCTCAAAAACAAATTTCCGCGGCGCTGATATAAAACTTGGCGCATTCAACTTTCAGATAAATATAAGCATAAAACATGCCGGCGAAATATTTCGCATTCGCGTGAGATTGGAAATTGTAACTTTGGCGAGTATTTTGGCGAAACAAGTTTTAGCACCCAGTGAAGCTTAAACTAAAGTCGATAATGATATTTTCTTCTCAAGAGGAGAGGAGCCAAATACAACACAGTACCTCAAGAACTTATACCAACAAATTTGGAGTTTGAAGACGATAGTGTTGAATTTTTAGAATATAAAATCGTAAAAATCCCAAAAAACTGCACTCTAGTCACAAATTTCCCACATCCTGCTGTTTCCTACTTATATTCACAGCAAAGAATGTCTCTTTGCTGGGCTGTGTCGGGTTCTAAGCATCCAGAGCAAAAGTTGAGACGCATGTTTGTGCATTTCCGTGTCATTCTCGAGTGTCGGTGATTCTTTTGTATCTCCTCGCGAAATGCAACAAACACAAAAAAAAAACAGTGCCACACTATTTGCAACGTCGTCGCCGCTTCTTCCTCCTCCGTGGAGGCTGGCTGGCTTTTGGGGTGTACAGGAGGAGGATACTAGTTGGGTTGGGAAATAGAGGAAAAGTCTTTGTCCGCTTGATACTATTTTATCTCCGTTGCATGTACCAACTCTTCGCCGCGGCGCGCCGGGGATCTAGGAGTCGCACACAAGAGAGCTGCTGCGATGCCGTCGACGTAGCTAGCTAGTAGTGCTACGTGCGTTGTTTGATATATGTGTGTCACATATTTTATCGTTTTCTTGTTTCGGGCATACACATAGATTATGCAAATCCCATGCGACGCGAGGAGAAGAGCGCGACGCGAGACACGAGGCGCGAGATCAAGAAAAAGTGCAGTGAGAAAAGAAGCGCGTGCTCACGCGATGGAACAAGACGAGCGAGAGATGATACAAATAAAACACACACACACGCTAGAGAGGCTGGATTCAAACGAATCCAATTTGTATGCGATAAGAATGTTGATAAGATCCAAAGGCGTCTCGTCTATGTCTCATGTGTGAAAGCAGACATATGAGATGCGACGACGGCATACGCGAGCATCGGCGACGTGTCGCAAAATAAGAAATCATTTCGTAGGTTTGCTATTCGCATTTGTGTCACCTTTCAAATTAGCCATTTTATAATATTTTGCTTTATTTATATTTATATCAGGATTTTTTTGAGTTTTTTATGAATTCCTACCGAGAAACTTTAATATATATTCGTGTATAAAGTAAGATGGTAGGCAACTCAACATACATTTTTTTTTATTTTCTAAGATCTTAAAAATTTCAAAAATCGTAGCATATTTAATTCATATGCGACCAAATATACTTATTTTTCTATTTTCGTTTATCACATTGTTATACACTTGTATAACAATCGTTTGTCATAGAAATTATTTAAAGTGAAGTAGTACACATAAAAAATAAGAATAGAATTATTTTTTCTCCTACTATTGAAAAGATAGGCAACCAAACATACTTTTTTTTCTAATTTTCTTAGCACTTAACTTTTAGAAACTAACATTCGTATTCTCCTAAATATTAACAGACATCACCTATCAAATTAGAAACAAATTTAATAACACCCACCTTCATATACGATTATAATTAGATCGAAAACGTATTTGGACAGTTGGACAAGGACTACGGCGATATAGCAAGAAAATCGATGTAATAAAACCTTCTTCAACCCTTTGCCGAATGATATTAGCTGCTGCACTACGAGAAAACACCCCATTTCGGATAGTCTGTACGAGGGTGTTTAGTTCGATTTTAGACACACCAAAGGTTTGTTGGTTAGCGCCCCACTCATAGTGTTTCCCTATTTTCCATTATGTATCTTTAATAAATGCAAACAGCGGAAGGAGCCAGCGAAAAGGGTTTGCAGTGGAGAGTGGAGCGCAAAAACATGATTCAAATTCAAATTTAAATATGCAGCCGGCCAAAATGATATTAGAGTCACCGTGCACGCATAGCGGCTACAATAGGATGGCCCGTCTGTTATTTTAAAGTAATGCAAGTGATGTTATAATGAAAATTAATGAATTTCCACCCTCTGAATATAAGAGTAGAGGAGAGGCAAGGCAAATTTTGCAAAAATATGTTTAAAATGCGTTTAATATGTATCACAAGATAGGGAAATATGAAATTTCATGAAATTTTTTAACAAATTGTGGAATTTTTTGTATCAAAATAATGAATGGTATAGTTTTAGCTAGTTTTATCATATTTATCACGTTTTACCTAATTTTATAAAATGTACCAAGATTTACCCCAATTTATACCAAATTTCACTAAGTGTTACCATTTCTTCTTATAATCCCGCTTAATACACATTAAAATTCTTTAAAAAAAAAGCAAAAAAAAAGTTAAAAATGAGTTAAACCAACTTACGACTTACGACGATGGTTCAGTCAAGGATCTCTTCGCAGCTTTGCGAAAAGTAGTTAACGAGGTTAATGGTAATTTCCAGATGTAATGGTAATAGCTGATGTCCGGAAACAAAGTTGAAAGTTGTTAAAAGCACTAACGCCTTGGCGCGGATCTTCCAAGACATGAAAAGCAAACGAGCATAGATATTCCAACTTCAGTCTCCAGAACCACAGCATCCAACATCTACCACGCCGACGACTATCCAAGAGTATGCACTCGAAGCCTCTTGGATGAGCAGAGTGTGGTGGCATGAAGAATGCAGAATGTAGCGTGAGATAATAGATAATGGAAGTGGGTTTTTAGAAAACTTCCTCATCACCTCTACGAGAGACTTCTCTTGCAGACCTATTTCCAACCCAACTGAACCAGAGTGTTTCCACTTCTTAATTAGTAATTATAGCCAAGCCCTTTAGGGATTGTGGGGCACATAGCAAAGCTACAAGGGGGCTAATAAAGTGTGCAAGCGATGCATTAGCCGGCTGACCTCAATCCATCCCAAGCCTGCGCAAGTTACAATCGAATAAATTTTGGAAGTTTATTAACTTTACTACTTGAGAAGTGAGAAGATAAGCGCAGGATCCAATAATAGTGTGGATGGTTTAGTGGGGCTGAGTTTAAATGTGGAGGCTAATAGAAACTTATTACTATAATACAGGAGTGTTATAAACATTGATAGATTGAAAGATAGTTTATTAAGAAGCTGAGAGAACAACAATCTTTCTATGCCGATAACTGATAGAGGAACTTATTGTAATGGTGGAAAATGAGTCCTTTAATATTCATAAGCAATTTAACTGAATGTTCTACCTCAATTTAATAGCACAACCTGATTTTAATGGGAATGGTTTGGCATTACGTCTATTGTTTTATTCAGGGCAATGTTAGATGTACATTCAAAGAAACTGAGACGCGCAGACGCAACACTTGCAACTCAAAGAAACGCACCAGAAATAAAATAAAAACTCAAAGAATTACATTTGGATGAATTAAGAAATAGCCAATCTCGTAAATTCAAATAACTCACACATTAAAAACGAAGAAAAGTTGTCATTTTCCGAGCTATATGCTGCCAAAATTCGGCATGTATTCACCAGTTTACTCCCCTAAACAAGTAAATACAAAAAAATATATTTGATGAAGCAATAAATGTTGGCATATTTTAACTTATTACTGCTCTTCCCACTAAGAGAATTCATTATACTGCAACAAAACAATCTTAACGTTGAATTATACGAAGACCTGCAATAACAACAAGAGATAGTACTGCTGGAAAGAGGTGGGCATCTCCCCAAAGCTCCAAACAAGACAAGGAAAAATTACTGCGGACTTCGAGTATGCCCGGCGCCTCCACCAATATAATATTTCTATTTCCGCCTGCTCGACGCCGACGGCTATGTGCTCGGAATTAAAAATTGGTCAAGAAGTGGCCGCAATAAGGAAAGCAAATAAATAATGGCCCGTTAAAACTGCGCGGCGGCTGCAATAGAGACAACAAAATGGAGAAAAGTACGAGTCATAAATAAACGAACTTAAAGCACATTCCAGGAAATATAACAATAAAAAGATGAAAGTAAAACGTTGAAAATGGAATAAATACTCAAAACTGGAAAATAGAATTAAAAAAAAAGAATTCATAAAAATCAAAAATGGAATGAAAAGAAAAGGGAATAAATAAAAGGGTAGAAAAACCGAATAGAATCAAACGGAAGTAACATAATTTTAAGAAGTACATCTTACAAGGAGGGATCTGAATTGTCTGCCTCTGATTTGGATGACTTTAGTAGGTGTGTCCGCTTCCCTAAGGCCAATAGGCCCTGAAAACTGCTCCTCGAAGCCGATATAAACAAATTTGCTCTTAAAGCTCTATATGGCTTAATAAATGTTTGATATAACTTTGGATTTTTTTTGGTAAACATCTTAAAACAACAAAAAAACATTACTAGAAATTATTTCAATACTTATATTATTACTACACGTACGCAACTTTTCATCAGTATATGAGACGGACAATTGAGATACTCCCTTCTTAGAAAAGCGAAAATAAGATCGTAATTATTAGAAATTCAATTCTCTAACCTACTCCTTAACAAATGTTGAAAACTGTCAATGAAAGGCGCTGTAAAAACCGAGAGCATAAATTAGCAGCCTGATGAAACCGACATTCTCCAACGAAGCGTATAAATTTAAGTGGCTCTTGGCACAATTTTGCAAAATTAAAAAGCTGCGCGAGAGCAAATTACTGCGTTGCACCACCCGCCGCCGAGCCTCTCACTCTAATTGTATGTGCTTGATATTGTATTGTTTGGAATTAATCAAGCGTTTCATCAAGCCTGAAAATGGGAAAATTGTGATGATTTCCGGAAGCCAATCATAGTCGGTCTACAGAGGTACAGTACAGCCCTCACGTCTGATAAATACGCCGACATAACTATATTCGTCGGTTCTGCATGCGGCTAATTCGAATTTATACACTCACCGACTTACCAAGTTCTTCGCTAATTAGCGGAGGAGCGTCTTTCGAATGCCGTGCACGAATGCAGCTGCTGGATAGGAGGCAGAGAAACCAGAGAGGGAGGGACGGTAAATGAAAACAAATTACAAATTGTGGATGCACTTCTCGCATAGAGATAGAGAGGCAAGAGCATTTATTCCGGCAGACGTTTGCAGGAGAGATGCACGTGCAATTTACTTGCTGTGTGTTTGACCCGGAGTACTTTGAAATGAAAATGCAATTCAAAGATGCTTTCTTCTCATTCCAAGAGTATAAGAAGAAAAATAAAGTTAACAAATCGCTAAGTAAGCCAATAAAAGTAAGCAAAACTTAATAATTGCGAAAGAACGTTTTATAAACCCATAAACATATACATGTTATTAGCAGAAACATCTTTTTTCATATTAATAGCACTTTATGTTAATAAAAAAAACCTATATTCATAATCGTGCCGACTGTATTGACTTGACCTCATGGATTCGAACGAAGTTTCTAGTCTAATACTGCACGTGTATCAAATTTTCATTCCAATCAAAGAGATCAAGCCCGTGTCTCCTCCTGAAAAAAACTTCCAAAAGTAAATCAATTCCTAAAATCCCTAAAAGCAATATTTAATATTTATTTATAAAAGCTATATTTCAGACATACTTGTGTATGTGAAAGAAGACTTACCTAAAGGTTAGCTAACAAGGAGGGGACATGGATTTGCTTTCATGGATTCTAAGAAAATTTGGTAGACGCTCGAGTATAATTAGTTTCTAGTCTTTTACTATTCATATAAATTTTATGAACATAAACATCTTTTTGATTAAAAATAAACTTCTTAATAAAACCTTATGTTAATGAAAAAATCTGTTAATGTTTTTTTGTTTTTGTATTTTTTAAATGTTTTCTTTGAAAATAAGTTTAAATCATCAAATAAATTCTTATGAAAACACTGAACATAGGAATAGAAACACAAAATGAAAGACAAGCTCTTCCACCATGGGAGATAAGTTAATTAAGCAAAAAGGGGAAAAGACCGGATCGTAATTATGCGCGTTGAGCGCGCGACGGGAAGCCATGAGTAAGCTCAGGGAAATGCAGGAAATTTCCTATTTTCATTCCTGTCACCCTGTCATAGTCGCGTATCACGCACAGAATCACCTAATCAACTCGTACCTTTTGTAATTACCTAACAAAGCCATTGGTAATTATTTCTAGCTCTTGTTAATTGGAAAATGCCTTCGATCGTTAGAGGAAACAAATGTTTATTTTTCCCTCCCTCCAGTTCTCTGTAGTCTCCCCCAGTTTAGTTCAGTTCGGTTGATGTTTTTAGAAACATGTAAATGTTGCATACAATTTCCTAAAAACATCAAAATGGTGGTATCAGCGCAAACGCAATAGTAATTTGACAGTATAACGTCTGACAATTTTAAGACAGCCCGCAGCTTGGAGGAAGTGGATGGAAAATTAATAAAATCGCCATGCTGCTGTCGTCGTGCGTCGTCACGCTAATCCCGTGCCTGCCAATGAAACGTTGGGTGCGCAGCAGGAATGCGGTAATAAAAAACAAGCGAAAAGGAAAAAAAATCGAGAGAAAGAAAAACGAGGCTGTAAAAAAACGGCGAAGCGAAGCGCCGAGGCAAACAAACAGGAAAAACTAGATAAATGATACGGTAGCTTCATCCCGGCACATCGACATGATATGATGCGCGATGACAGGTAGTGATTAGCAAAAAATCTTCCCCCTGGATACTATCCCTCCTCGTAACCAAACGAGGAATCTTGGTTCATCGCAGTATAATTACATTATATTTCACAAGTTCGCTTTCACCATTCTGTCACCTTGTGAAATTTAATTTGTAGGTTTTAAAAGTCGAGGAAAAATGTAATTAGTTAAACCGAAAAGTTGTGCGAAGTAAAAAAAGTAAGAAGAAAGCTGGCAGGAAGTTTGGAATCGATAAGCAATCACCATTTGGCCGAAACTGGAAATGCAATTTTCATTTCGCCAACTTCGAAAAGTTAAACATTGATCTACTAGAGACACGCGGGCTGGTCATTTTGGTTAGCTTAATTCAAGTAGATAAATTGGTCATGCACGTGCGCACGTCCTGCAAACACCACTCCACTCGCAGCGCTAGAGTTCCAGGGAATACGGGAGCGTTTTAGGTTGCAGAATCGGATACTAGGTGAAAAACGGGCTGTTACCCAAAACCTTATGCTCATCTCTCTCTCTCTCTCTATTTACACGTAGTATCTATTGGGTTAGGTGCAAACAATTTTGGTGTGACCTCGATTTGTTGGTTTTATAGGGGACTATTTATACACCATCGCTATGTATATTCCAAAACTCGATTTCAATCAGAAGGAGTGAGGAAAGAAAAGACCTAAAGCCTTGTTTATATATAACGCCATGAAAGGCTACTTGAAACAAACTATTTTGCGGAAAATATAAATAATATGGATAATGATTATGTATAGAAAGCAATGAGAGGTTCATTGCATCGCTTTCTATGTGAAAGAGGCTTTAGGTAAAGTATTTCATGACTAAAAGGCCACGCTGTGATAATGGCTATAATAGAGTATAATTAGTTTCTAGTCTTATACTACACATATACCAAATTGCTTGCGAATCCTTGCCCTTTCTTTTCCTTCTAATAGTTCTTTCATATATTACAATTGAAATAAATCGTCAATACTACTCATCAAAACAATTTGCCTAAAATTATATACATTGCAATCATCGTTCACCTGGCATGGCTTCATATGTGAAAGACGTCTTAGCGAAATGTAAGAACGTCAATGTTGGCGAAACCAGTAAAGCTCCGTATCAGGGTAATGAAATAAATTTAATTCGAGATTTACGAAACGGGTCCTGATGGGCCGGAAATAATATGCCCTGAGCAAACACACTCGCACTACTTCTCCTCCTTCTACTACATCCCGCCCGATTAGTTGGCGGCCTCCAGCCCAGCTTGGGTCGAAAAATCGCAATTTATACGCTCGCCGACCAGTAAGTAGTAAATTTCACCTAGGCCCGGGTGGAGTGACCAGTGTGTGTGTGTGTGTCTACGGTCAAAAGAGCGCCGTGCTGGAGAAGAAAAGTTTAATTTCAAAAGGATTTGGCAGAATGAACGAGGACGATTTAGGCTAATATTCGTAATCGGCTTGTTTGCGTCATGTTAGAGGTTCAACAGTTGTTCCATGTTTTTAAACCTCTTTCTTTTCAATCTGAAACTAGACAAAACGAGGAGTCGAAAACAGGAGAAACACCATTAAAAAACGTAGAAAAGAGGAGAGAAGAAAATAGAAAAATAAAAGTAGAGAATGAAGTAAAAAAGCAGAAAAAAAAGAGGTTAAAAAAATTAGAAAAGTGGTAAAAACGAAGGAACATCGTAGAAAACCCCTAAAAATGCAGGAGAATAATTGAGTTATTTCCCGCGCTCGCAATTCATGTAATAACATACGAGACGACAGAGCGGACATACCGATGGTAGAGAGGAAAATAGAGAAAACGGAGGAAAAGTGGTGCCTCCGGGGGGAGGGTGTTTGTTTGGTCAAAGGAAGCCCGAGCCGGAGCCCCGATGGCAGCAAAGACAAAGGCAGTGATGAATTATCACAAGGTCGGAATGTCCTGTCCAATCTTGCTCCATTTATATCTCATTCTTTCCTCCAGACAGGATTACAAACATAATAGAATGGAATGCTTAGCAACGAATATCTCTTCCTTGCCTCCCTGCCTCTTACTCCTACATAACAAAATGAGAATTGCCGTCTTATTGCTCTAATAAATTAATCATAACTTCATCGTATTTAGTTATTACTTTATTATTATTTTCTAGTGCGTAAGAAATGCACCAGAAAATAAAACAGTAAAATTATAATTGTAAAAGTCTTCCAGAACTCACCAAACGCACAAATCTCTCACAATTTTGGAATTAAGGTAATAAGTTAATAATGAAATGGATGGAAATCTCATTTCGCGTTTAATTATTTTCAGATCTCACGCATAAATAACGCAACACGGGTCTGTCTTCCTTTTGTGTGCCTGCTGCTACTGCTGCCGTCGTGCCGCCACCCAAAAAGGGAGAGGAGAGGACGGCAAATACGCAGACGTGTAAATAATTAATTAAAGTAATCATAATACTAATCGGAGTCTAATCAAAATTTCCATTTAAACCTCGTTGCTCTACGTGGCATTTCCCTCGCACATCCTGCCTGCTGCTACACTGCTACATTTTGTTTATCCCCTTGTGCTTTGTTCGCCTCCATATCCAGGAGGCTTTTATGCGCTACAGTTATGAAGAAATAACCCTTTTGCGAGATTCACCCTATCGGTTTTGCTATTCTTTGGACCATCATTTACCTTGTTCTGAAGTTCTATTGGGGGTATTATTTTAAATACAATAGACATGAAAACCCATTATTTATGTGCTTTTCGAAAATGTGTTAAATGAGTTGTATATCTTTAAAAGGGAAAATCTTAGGCGTTATTCTAGTAGATGCTGTGTGATTTTCACTAGTGAAGTGTCTTCCTAGGAATGATTTGTTTCCGGAATTTATTAATCATAAATTGACACGATTTGTTCATTAAAACTTATCAAACGAATTACGTGAAATAGCAAAATTTCTTTAATATACCCCGTAAATGGTCAAAAAACTACTTTAAGCAGAGAAAAATATGCTTTGCCTATAAAGTAGAGGCCTACCAAGATGTAATAGGTTGCCTATTGTAACTTCTAAGACAGTCCTATTAGACATAATTTTTTATAACAGAGTAATGAATTAATGAGTCTTCATCTTCAATTTCTCTAAAATTTTAACTTGAGGGACATTGTGAGGAGGGTCCCCCTCACAAATTGAATTTGATAAGAAAAACTAAAATTATTTAATATATCTACTAAATTCTCCAAAATTACATTAAACAGGTAAAAATAAGAGGTCCCTTTTGAGGGGGTGGGGCACCCCCACTGAAATTACACTTAATAACAAAACAACCTTAATTATGAATATCACAACAAATTTCGAATATTACTATGAAAAATAAAATGAAAGGGGTCTTCTCATTAAAGAGGACCCCTTTGAAAATTACATGTAATTGGTTTTGTCTTACCACCGAAACGAAATTTTGATGACCTAATCATGATCAAAAGTCTTGGAAAGGTAAAAAAATTTCTAAATAAACATTTCCTGTATATATTAAAAATCCTTAGAGAACATTGGGTTGCCTACTTTAACTACAATAAAGTCAAAACCAAAAACTTCGGTCAGAACATCAGAATATAATGATGCAACAAGGATACATCCTTGGCCACATGATAGCACACATGATCCTTTTGTGTATTCTCTGAAAACAGTGTATATTGAATCTTCTAAATAAAGTTCTCTTGCAAACGACCTACTTTCAAATTCCATCGAACGTTTTGAATCCCCAGCCAGGGGAGAGGAAGGTATTATGAAGAGATGAGCTCGAGAATGCACGCTGACGTTTTGGGCTGCGGCGAATAAATGCCTCCAGCCGCATGCCTGATAAAAGCAAGCAAACCCTCTGCAAAAGGGTGCATGAAGGACGAAGGGATGAGATCTTTTCAAACTGTCACAAAGTGTCATGCAAAACGAAGCGGTGTAGTCGTACGTACGCCAAGTTCAAACTCAAGACTATCCCACATTTCCCACACCGACCCACACACCCTACACCACCGCACACATTCTGCAGTATCCCAACGACATTCACACGCCTTCATCCCTTTCGCCCATATCATCATCCGCGAAAGACCCTTCTGAAACGTGTCTCGCACTTCGAAAAAGATAACACCCATGGAGAAAGGCTCGGAAATACCCAAGATAATACACAAATATAGAAATAATTAATTAATCTAATACGTTGTATATGCATATGCGTAAGTTGTGAATGTGTGTGCACGTGTGTTTGTTGTATTGCAACAGAATAATTTATAATAATTTGTCAAACGAGAAATGATACACACACTCCGCTGACATATTGCCGCCCCATAAAACACGAGTTTACCGTACGTTTACGAAAATGGCGTGAACCCAGGGTGAACCCGGGGGGCGGGTGGGAACAAATGCCTGTCGAGGCATTAGGGAGGAGAGGGGGGCACCAAGCCATTTCGGACAGATACAAGCGGCTTACATCGCCGTGAAACATGTATATGTGTTTATCTTGTGCACGGGCGCAATATGCGCACATTTTCGGCAGTTTGTGCGAGACAATAGGACACCTTGCACACATACCCACATTTATATACACACATACACACACCATACACCACCACCAGCCATCGAATAAGCACAACAATACGTTGACAGTGTGCCCCGTATATGCACATAAGTACATACATGTTGGTTGTATTGCCAAAACACAATCTAATGTAATCCAAGCAAGCATAATCTCTGAGCATGCTAACATAACCTAAAATGGAGCAAACCAAAGTGTTTCTACTATTTTTGATCATTTAACAGCAACTACTAAAATTACTGCACTGTGAGGAACAATAATGATGAAAATCACTAATTTCTACTTCTGTCGTATAATAGACACATTTCATTATTGATGTTAAGTAATGGCATATATATGCTATGGCTTTTCATAACCATAAAAATAAATGACGTAGTTCTTGGCATGCCAGTTAGGTAATATGTTCATAGTAGTTTTATAGCTGTGTCCGCAGTGTGAGCGCTCGCCGTGACCAACTGCGAGCGCTATTACGCAATTAACATGATTATAAATTATAGAGAGAAATTAGAAATTACTTAGAGAAATGAATGTTTACAAAACCCAGTCAATTTTTGAAAAATATTATTGAAAAAGGGGGTGCCCCTTCCGAAATTAACTTATGAAAAACAGATTTTTAGATGTTCGGACAAAAAAACTTGAAGTCTTGTAGAATTTATAATAATTTAATATTATTTATTCCCCTTCCCTTTTACTTTATTTGTTTGTGTTCATAGAAAGTGATTTAAGATCTGTGAAGCTGTTGTGTTCCGGGCGAACCATGGTTGTAGTTATACGTTGTTAATAATGTGCCGACTTGTTGCGTTTTCCCCTCTCAATACAGCTGAGCACGCAAATAACAATTTGGTCATGGGCACCGTCGCCGCCACCGCCGGCCGGGCATGGGCTGGTTACACACATATTGCGTTTGTTCTGGGGGCGCCCTTTTCGAACCGGACTGGTTTCGTGCTAGTACGAGTTCCGATTTGCTTTGTTTTATGGCTTGTATGCCTAGTAAAAAATCGCCCATAAATCACCAACAAATATCCTAGTAGCCGCAACAACAGTAGCAAAATGGAAACAATGGAGAAAAGTGCTGTTGTTATAAAAATGTGTTACCACAATCGTGGTAATTTCATATTTTTTCCATAATGCATTCAAATATTTAACGAGTTCTTTTTAATCTTTCTAAATTTATAGCGTTCTTTTTTAAATGTGGAATGTTTAAATTAACCTCATTTATTGCGTCAGAGGAATAGTCTTAATCAATACCTAAGTTAGTCAAGAATATTCCTTTAAATAATCAAGTCAATAGCTGCAGTATTTTTGAAGCTGCAGCTCTTAAAGATTATAAAAATATAAGTAGTCTTATATTTATCCCATTTTAAATGCATTTATTTTTCTGGAAACATCGTTTTTATATTTTGCGTGTCACTATTGGGTTCCTAAATTTTAGCATCCATAGATTTGAAATTGTTAAATTTACAACTACAAAACGACTACCTTTTTTAAGTCCTTATCTCAATAAGACGTGGGATATTTACCTGAAACATAAATAACATAATTTAGACAATAATATTAATAGTTATAACAGAAATATCAGAAATTCATGAAAAGTTATAAAGAGAAAACGTGGAATAAAAGTCAATGAAACTTCCTCATAGTCTTTGAGAAGAAAAAATATAATAAAAAAAACTTTGAAGAGAAACAAAAAACGTCAGAAGCGAGCATTATTAAAAAGTATTGCTGACAAACTTCATTCATCGCCGAGCATAATAAATTAAGGTCCACGTTGCGTTTGAGGGAGTTGGGAGGTGGAAAGAAAAACCACCCAGAATTCACTCATTCTTCACATTTTTCAAACGCGCCTCCACAGTCACACTGCCACTGCCTACGCCAGCTTCCTTCATCTTTGTACGTTTTTTCTCTTCTCCACCGGAATTTTTTGCCCACGCTTGTGTTTGTTCCACAAGGTTTTCCACCGCAACTGTGTCTACGACCGCCACACGAGACCCAGCCACTTTTCCTAATTTAATGTTTTTTTTTCTTTTGCATGGCTTCGAAAGCACCCCCAAAGAACTCCGAAACGGACGAGAAACAAAGCCGTTGTGCTCAGGCCCAACAAAGCAATGTGAAAACAAAAAACAAGCGCAAAATCCAAGAAGGTAGCAGCGGCGGCGGTGAGGCAAGGAAAATGAAAGCGAACGAAAAAAAATGGGCGCAAATGTAGGACGTTTCACACAGCCACATTCAGCCAGAGAACAAAAAAAATCGACGTAGGAAGAAGCCCACAAAGCACAAACCGAATTCAATTTGGTCGTGAATGATTGATCGCGCTTTAACCGAGATTTTAAAACTTTTTCATTTTCAACTCGCGCCCCCTACAAATGATTGGAAACGGGGTGTCGAGAAAGAAATTTTTTATTGCTATTATTCGTAAAGAATGCAAAAACTGTACCTTTTAAGCACTCGCTCTTAGAGAATGAGAAATAAAAGAAACACAGAAGAAGTTAAATTTTGATGAAAATTACCAGTAAAATTCCAAGGGAAATTACCACTAAAACTTGGCGTAACTAAATATAGCCGTATTAAGACCTATACGAGTCTTGGCGAAAATTTATTAATAATCACTTACTTTAAGAACATTTTAATACGCTCAAAACATAGTAAAAATGTCGTAAAGCATAAAATAATGATGCCTACATAAACTTATTTATCGTAAACCTTATTTTCCGAGGGCTATAAGACGTTAAACGAATATAATGCATAATTTTACGTTACGCGTTTTCGCGCTATTCCAGTTCTTTTCTACGGAAAACTAAGGCAAAAAGGCGACAGCCAAGGCTTCAAGGCTTTTGCCATGTCTTAATCTTGGAAATGCACTTTTTATGAGACGACCTTGTAGGTTTTGTGAAGTCGTTCTCTCGGCGCCTCCACCAAAGTATGGTGGAGGCGCCGGGAGAAACGCCACAGCATGGACTTTTGATGTTTAATGCCGCGCGAAAAGAGTTCAATGCAATTTGCGACCGTGCATCGGTAATCGGATTAAAATGACAAGCGAGCCCCGTTGGTAAACACACGTATTTTTCATTTTTTGTACTCTAGTCTTTCATAGATGGCGCTATTTTAAAAGGAGGCTTCTTTGAGAGCTACATCTATTATCTTACAACATTGTAAACAGTCTAAACCTTAAAATAACTTCCTTGAAATTACCTAGTTTTTTAAATGATGATTTTAATGATAGTCACTCATAGATGGCGCTACTATAAAACACGTAGGTAATCTAACAATAACACCAATGATACCAGGCTAGGCAATAAATTGATTTTATAATTTCCTAAAACTATATTGGAAAGAAGGCGGTAATATAAACCGCCAAAATGGCGATTTTGGTGTTAGTAGTTCATAGATGGCGCCACCGTAAAAAAGATATATCTAATACCTTTCATTTCAGCCTTAGTATATGCCTTAAATTAACTTTTCGACATGGTAAAACTTTCTAAAAAGCAAGAAAGTTAAATTTCCTCCCGTTTTACATGCAATATGCAATAAAACAGAATTATATATACTTAAAAATCCAATTTACGAATAAAATTGGCGGTCATATTAAATGAAATTGTGCATAAAAATTGGTGGGCCCATTAAAATTTTCCAATTTTCGTTCGAGTTGGCCGAACCGCGTCCTTCACTTGAAAAACCAATTAGTATTGTACACAGAAATTAACAAACCCCGAAAATAAAACGCCAGCGCGCCAAAAAAAACGTGCTGAAATCGCATTTAATGAACGGCGGTAAATTACCAGAGGCGCAAGACGGCGAAGAAAGTCGGCGGGTGCCAAATACAAAAACGACTAAAGCAAACCGATTTTCGGGAAAACGAAAAGTAGCCGAGGAGAGATAATAAGAGCGAAAAGTAAATCTCCCACTTCCTGTTACATTTCATAGACGGCAAGCAAAATCTATAGAGTTCAGCTTTGAAGAACCACTCCGCAGCCGCTGCTTTTGATTTACTTTCTCAAACAGCGGAGGGCACCGTATTGTTTTATGGATTTCCCTCCACCGCGCCTTCGTGTTATTTGGGCTAGCAATCAATAACCATTAGAATAATTAAATGCGGCTTCATTAGCGGCTCTCTGTTGCTGCTGATGCTTCCTCCAACTCCACTCCACTTTCTCCGAAGCGGTTTTGTAATTTACGCAGACCTCCTTCCTTCGGCGATATTAATGAACAAAATCGCATTTTAAAATTGAAACATGGTAAAATCAATAAACTCCCTTGAAACATCGCTTTATAAAATCGGTTTAAAGAGACGTAGAAAATTGTGGGAAAAAAGTAGTAGAGGAACATTAGTAGCTGTTAATTTTATGCCAGCTAAAGCCAGTAAAAAAAGGTGAAATTGTATGTAATAATAAAATTGATTGAATTAAAAGCAACTGATGGTGGAGGCGCCGGAAACACCGTGAGTCTGGGATGGGGGTAGTATATATTAAATCTGATTAGATATGGAAATTGAATTTCGCAAATTTCCTTCTCTATTCGCGTATCCTCGCTTTTCTGGAAGGCCTTTTTGCCTGCCAGCCAGTCAGCGCAGCGTAGCTTTAATTTGTCAAATTGCATACAAATCCGGAAATTCGCGTTTCCAATCGGCATGAGCACTTCACTTCATCAAGTAATATCGACGATGATGCAAAAGAAACAAATGGTTTTCTTCATTCACCACAATTTTCGCTGCTCACAAACATATAATATAAATGCATAGAATTAAAGAAACAAGTTGATAAAAATTCAATTCAAAATATTTAAATAATTGTATTATTTCAAATATAAAAATTGTAAAAAAATAAATTAGATCATCTCTCAAACTAATCTAAAGTGAGTGTTCGTGATCGAATCAACAGACATAAGAAAAATTATAATGCCATCTCCTTTCAATTACACCCTCAATATTTGTAGTATAAACATTCTACGATTCATCTAATACAACAATGAATAAACTTTCTAAAAATAAACCTAAAATAGATGCAAAATCTGAAAATCCTCTAAATTATAAAAAATGACTAAATATTGATGATTCCCTTAATACAACTAAGGAATGACTTCAACGGCATTTATTATCAACTAAAAGCAATTCTCATAAATTTCATGTGACAAAAACATAATAAATCACCTTTTAATATATAACAATCACGAAAATTAAACTTACTTGAAAATTAAATAGATGCAATATATTTGGTTATGTTTGTTGTAAATGTTGATTTTCAATTAATTCAATTCGACAATCGATTGAAAATAAACAGGCACTGACACAATGCACCATCAGCACATACACATAGGCAAAGCAACCACAGCCGTCTCTCGCATAAAGTTAATGAAAACCTCGACTATTATTGCAAATAAACACATGCCAAATAAACGCGAAACGTCGCGTCGCACATATATACACACGGCGATATGTCGCCGCTGTCGTCAGACTATGGGACATATTTGCATTTTTAATCATCAAAATTATACGTCCATTAAAAGTTATCAAAACCGCGCCAGCGCAACCAATTATTTTCCATTAGGAGGCACACTCATTAGCTTTATAAATATTCATTCTCATATGACATTTTCGAGAGAGTGGGGGTGGAATGGGTCGACTATCAAAAAGCATCAAATATGCAGGCGAGTCAAAAATCGATGCCGGATAATTACGTCAACCACTCGCGGTGTGTACCATGGCACAAAATATGTTCAATTTTAATTAGCCAGTAAGAGAAGGGATAGAGAGAGAGAGAGAGAGGGATAGAGAGAGAGGGATAGAGGGAGAGAGATAGAGAGTGGAGTAGGCGGTAGAGATAAAGAGAGTATGCGGGAGAATGTGAGATAGGGAGCAATCACAAATATTTGTTTGATCGCCGACAGGTTCGCAAATTACACAAACTGACAAATTCATGATCCGAAGTGATCAACAATGGATAGATCAAGGGGCTAAAGGACAAAAGAGGAGGACAGAGGGCGCTAGTGGAGGTCAGCAGGCGATAGATGAGGTTCGAAAGCGGCAGAAGAAGCCAGAGGGCGCCAGAGGAGGTAGGTGGATGCAGAAACGTCGCTCATTAGTTCCTAATCGAAATGTCAACAATCGTATTTGTACTTCGTGTCAATAAAGACTCATAGTGCGATCCATAGCTTAAATAGACTTGATTTATAAACGAATTTTGCATTTCACTTGATTCTACCTTAGGAATCAACATTCAAAATTATCAAAATTGCAATCTAGGTAAACAGTAATCATAACTAGTTACACAATAACCATAGATATCTCCGACAAGGGACGTTAGCCCAAAGAAACATTCAAATCGAAGGCGAACATTACCCGAACGCCCTTTCTGAGATAAAGCTTAAAAAGAGGAGATTGTTTAAAGAGAGCCACCTCATTAACCTGCTCAAAAATATCACGATTTTTTCTTTTCTTCTTCGGGTCCTATCAATTCAAAATGCTTTGTATTTTATAGACAATTTAACGCATAATTGCAGTGCATTTTTTCATTACAATTTATTTCATTAGAAACTATCTAATTATAAGTTAAAATTTGTTGTCATATTTTCATCACCTCGTTTTGTGAATTGCACAGCAGCAGAAACGAAAAACCCATGTTTTTACAAAGTTTATAAAATTTGCTTGAATATGACGTCGAATATTTGCTATAAAAAGTTAAAGTATCTATTTAAACAGTTTTATATTTAAAGTACATTTTCCCAAACAAATTTGACTTTCAAAATACAAAAAAAATATGAAAATATATTATTTTTCAAATAATTATTCCTATCATATTCTAGAAACTATATTAATAAACTATAAAATGAGCCCCCTTCGGCCAATTCGGTTCGATTGAATTTTCTCAATCGTCTACACAAAATCGTAAACGACGTTCCGCAAAACGCGTTAGCTTTGAGCTGTAGCTTCGTAAATATGACAGCTATCGATTTTGAGGGAATATTCCCGAATAGTTTAGCTATTAAGAATATTTCAAAAAAGTCAATTTTCGAGCAGTAAATAACGTTCCTCAGGAATATATTTATGATCTTTAAAATAAAGTCAAGTATCGGAATGACAATTGGACCTATTCCGATAGATGTTGTTATTTTATGAGTTCACTTATAAGTTTAACCAAGATATAAAAATATGAAACCAAAAAAAAAAACAATAAAATGCATACGTAAAGCCAATAAACCTCTATAAAAATTGCAATGCACACACCTAGAAAAGCAAACACTAAAACACGCAAAAAAATGGTAATCAAACTGGCATAAGCCGTGAGTATTGAGACATAAAACCGCTTTATTGATGTTGTACGATATTTCTTTCACTTTAATATGCCACTGGCAATGATATTCTTATACGCTTACACTCCTCAGACCTCACAATGCAATAATCCTTCGACGTTGGACGACACGAAGTTGGTTTTGCTTGGCTGCTGGCATTTGTGTGCGCACCGTTTCCTTTTTTTGCTGGCCGAATTTCGACGGCGCGCACCGCGTTTGGATGTAAAATATTGTAGTGTTTTATGTGGCGCCCTTTTATTTTTTATACTTTAATATGTAATGCCATTATATGCGATGTGGCTAGAGTAACGGCTGCATGGCTTTTTACAACTCCCGCAGCAGGCAAGCAAAAACTTAAAGGAGTGCAAAATGTGGAAGAGGATAAGAAACCGCTTTAGCCAGCAAAACCAGGAATAATATAAAGAATGAAAGAATGATAGTCATAAATAAAAACATGAGTTTCAAATGGATATTTTAAAATAAAGGAAACCCTTTTTTTCTTTCTTAAAATATAGAAATTCAACATTTGAAACATCTTAAAATAGAACAAATGGTATAGATAAAAAATCACGATTATAATAATTATCAATAGATGTCGCTGAGAATATTTCTTCTAATTGCATTCACAGTGATTATATTAAAATATTTGAAGTTATCAATATCAAAGTTTTGAATAAAAGGATCGTTCTATTTGATATCAAAAGTATCAGAAAAGTCAGTGGCACCATCTACTAGCAATTTGTCAAAATGATTACGAAAATTATCGATAGATGTCGTTAGAAAAAAATCTGTTCACTTTATGCACAATAGGTTCCTCAAATGGTTCGAAAATATCAATATCAAGGTAAAAATTAAAAGTATCGATATATTTCAATGGGAAATTATTGGAAAACAGTAGTGGCACGATTCAGAAACACTTTATAAAAGAATTTATAGTTGAAGAAGCAATAGAATAAAAAACTATAATTCAAGTAAAAATAGTATCCTTCTAACGGATGTTTGTTTCAACTTATTTCCCAGGGACCACATCTTTGCATATTTCTGCATACATCGGATACAAGGTTACGCAGTTACGTAGGTAGCGCTCGTTTTTCATGTTTCAATTACACTCGAAGGACCTCAAACTCCTGCCTCCGTCTTTTCAGGCTGCTCATGAGAGTATACGGCAACCCACATCTCACCTCTCGTCCTATATCTACTCGTCTCCGTCGTCCACGCCTTCACAACGCGCCACTTTAACATTTTAACGTTCCTCGCGTTTCTTTTAAATAACAAACGAACGAGCCCGACGTGCCCAAACTGCCAACACGTTACAGTTCGTGAGCTTTCCCTCCTTACTCCTAAATGTACCACCTGCAAAAATACCACCTCCCCCGCCCCCACAAAAGAGGAATGAAGAAAATTTGCAAGGGCAAACAAGGATAGACATTTTTTGGGGAAATTTTCGTAACCCGGGGACAAAGTTGCCAACTACGGAAATGAGAATGATAATTGATTAAAAATATAGGCATGCAACAGCCCTTTTTTTGCCAGCCCTTTGCAATGAAAATGAAAGCAGTCTACGTGCCGACCAATTTCCACTTCGTTTTCAAACGTGCGCGCGCATTAATATTCAATATCGCTACGTGACGCTTCAAGAACATCCCAAATATTCCTTTTTTCTGTTTCTTTTTCTCGCTTTTTTCTCATTTTTTTCTACTTATTTTCCCTTTACCTTATTTTTTTCTGCTGAAAAGCTTTTCATAAGCGTAGACAATTCACGTTGAAATTATTATAGTTCTAATTATTAATATACTTACATTTTTTATACTTTTAAACCCTCTAAAAACATTAAAAGCTTCCAGAAACTGATAAACCCTCTTCTAGGAAAAACTCACCTGCAATAAAAGAACAAAAAAACAAGCAAATTAGCATTACCTCATTAAGATACACGAATAAGGAACATGGGGAATACTGAGGTAGGCGGGAAACACGGGGAACAAAACAAACAGCCATTAATAACAGCAACATATAGTTATGCATTAAATCGACGCCGATCACATTAGCGATTCGCAGAGTCGCGGTTTAATTAACCCTGGTGCCGACATACCGCCAACGGCGCCAACGGTTTTCTATTTTGTAGATGTGGCTGAGGTAGTATTCTGAGGTTGGCGGCGGCGGCGGTTGGCGGCAGCTGGCAGCGGGGGTGGCTTCAGTGCCTCGCGTGTGTTTGACAGCCGTCACAAAACAGCTACATAGAGCGCATGAGAACCTCGTTGCAATGAATTGGAGCGAAACGAATCGAAGCCGAGCGGAATAAATGGAATAAACGCCGCCGCTACGCCGTTGCGTCGTCCTGGTCGTCCTCTAATGTGTATAATTTGCGCAATTTGTAAACGAGCTGCATTCTTAATGAGCCCTCTCTCACACTGTGTGCAACGCTTAACAGCACGTTAGTCTTGCATATCAACGTCAAAGACACTCAAGTCAAATACATCGAATTAAAAACACTTAATTAAAGCCTATTTCTCCCTACATGACCTTAGTTTACAGGCCTTAGTTTGATGACAATTTAATTCATTAGTCATTGTATTATTCATTATATAACATTCTGATTATTTCACTTAATAAAATGGAAATTTAATCGAAAAAAGACTTCCCGAGTCTTCTATTTTGAATTTTTCGTATAAAAATTCGACTTTCCCGAGATCGATTCTCAGTGAGATGCATATTAAACTGAATTCTTCTTCTTATCAATAGTATTAGCCTCTAATATGACTAATTACATTCAAAAAGAATTGAATAGAGCTCATGACTACAGCAGTCGAAGCAGTAAACTCAAACAAAACAATTCAACTTAAGCGTTCAAAAAAATATGTGAATAATTTGTTTTTCAAAAAACAATCATATTCTATACAATTTAATTTTCTATAAAATGAGCCGACATTCTGCTAAATCGAATCAGTAGAATATTCTCAATCATGCACGCAAAATCGAAAGACGCAAAAAACGCTTCTAAAGTTAAGTAAACATACAAATACTGTATAACTTTCATGACCTTTATGAGCTATAACTTCGTAAATACTGCAATTATCGACCTAATATTTTGTGAGAATATTCTTCAATAGTTTAACAATTGTTAAACCTATTGCCAAAAATCCAAGACTTTCCAAAGAATGTTGGACTCCTTTTCCGATTCCGCTCTAAAAAGAACATTTCTACGTTACGTTCATTATTCCGCAAACAAAATAATAGTCATCAATATTGTCAAATCTATGATCAATTTTTCATCTCGTAAACCATCCCAGAGATGCATAGCATGTGTGTGTGGGGGAGGGCGTAAAGGCACATTTGTATTTGTATTTTGCAGCGTATTTCTGCGCAGTTTCCACACGAATGCACGAGAGGCGCACGCGCGTATTGCGTGGCCGGGGCCCACCCCTTCCAGACCACACAACGTCCACCACCCCCGCCCGGGGCACCAACAACAACGCCGTCGTCGCCGCCACAACACTAGTTGTGCACTATACTGCGACCAAACTTTCGGCGCTATTGAATTTCGCAATTCATCTCTATTCAATTCTCTCTACCCCTCTGCCTCCCCACCCTGCCGAGCTCAGATAGGAAAATGGGAAAACAGAAATATGAACGCGAAGAATGGTAATGCCATGCAAAGAGCCATATAGATACTCACCCACATTTACATCTATTCCGAAACTACCTATATCCATACACATACATACACATTCAAACACACACATACAAAAAAATACACATACATACACCTAACTCATAGCCACACCTACATCAACACAGCCACACACACACACACACACACATTCATCATATACAAACACATTCCCATAAAGTATAGAAATGTAAATATGAATAGTGCTGTAATGCAGCCACCCCCGACCTCACCAAAAAACGATGTAAACGACGCAAGACAAACTACAAGACGTTGCTGTGTGCACACGATTTCCCCAAACTCCATTGTCGACGACGAGCATATTTTGAGTTATTACAAAAATTCTATACGTCCAGATTTATCTATCAATGCGTGTATATTTTCAAACGGACGGCGTACAAATATGACGTATAGCAAAATTGCGCATAATATCGAAGGAAAACATGAAATATATACGAACGAAATAGTCTCAATCACAATAAGAATTCACAAAACTCCGGAAGGGCGAAAAAAAATGGGATAGAGCCTACGATATTACGATATTAGATTAAAGGCAAATAATAGATGTGGTATGTTGTATATTTCGTCGATTTTGCAGAAATCCTAAATATTAAACGCAAGGAACGTCATAAAAACAACGAGAATAGCGATAACTACGCGATGTTTTCAACTGTTGTCAACATCATCACCAGAAAAAAGGATATTCTTTGATGTTTATTTGCATTATACATGTTTTCGCTGTTTTATATTCGTATATTATACATATTCATGTGAGTTTATGAGGATTTGTGATGTTTAGCTATGAAAGTTCATCATTTCATTAGTATTTTTAAATATAGGGCATTTATATATATATCGAAGTTTTTTTATCGGAGATACTATCAGAATATAAATAAAAATACAGATTATAAAAACAATGGTAACAAAATCGAGAATAGTAAGGAATAAAAATAGAAATACAGAACCTCTGAGAAAAAACCAGAAATAACTTGGTGAGGAAGATGGAAAGAATCAAAGTTATCCCATATCCACACATGCCGGTCCCACTACGGCGCGGACGTCATGGAATATGAATGTTTCCCTCTACGACCCCATGCTCCCATCGCTCGCATCGCAGATATTCGAATAGAGATCGCCTCAATTCGAATCTCTGCAAGAATCCTGGAGAGCAATTTCAAAGCGTCTATAGACCTCGTAAAATTCCACCCTAGCCAAATTTCATCGAAAGCAAGGAAAAAGCAAAAAATTCAATGCAAAACCTTTTATTTTTATTTCTACGATTTTATAGTGTTTCCTTCCAATTTTAAGGAAATTGCAATCGTAATCGCTCTCATCCACTTCCACATCTACTTCCGCGAGATTCCAGACACAAGATGAAACTATTTGGCTGCCAGCCAGCGAGTTAATAACTCCAATAAACACAATATAAGCGAAATAAATTCCAATGATTCCGCCAAAAACGCGCTGCTACAATTTCGCAGATACAATCTATCGATTGTCAAACTTTCGCGAGATGTGCACACGTATAAAAATTGAAAATATCAAATCCAATTATGTCATATTACGGCAGGAATATATCGGATATGTAGGTGGCTCGAATACACGTACAGTGCAAAGAAAGGCATCGAAAGAGCAAAATATAGAAATGTTTCAATTTGCGTTCGCGCATTCTGCATAGAAAATTGGAAGACTGCAGTCGTGAAATTTGATTTTCCAATGTTTCACCCTCTGCTTGCTGCACAAAACCTCGCCTACACCAAACTTGGCAATACTTTTCGACTGTCCAAATACACCTTTACCTTCAATATTTTACAGTCGAGGAAATTTCACTCGACGCATCAAAAACAATGCGCAAACAAAACACATGCAGTTTCATTTCAATTTCGGCTTGATTAGATACGATAAATTACTTCATTTAAATGGTCGAAATTATATCATTCTTCCTTTGTGTACTAAAATTCAAAACGTGTTAAATCTTCCAGAACAATTTAATACTTCATAAGCGAACTATACTAACTTTTTTCAGGTTAACAAAATATTTTTCAATTGCGTACACTCTGGTATCTGGCATTTTGACCGTAAGCAAAAAACCAAAACATTTCTGCAAAGTTTATAAAATTAGTTAAAATGTTCTGGTTTTAAACAGTTTTAAAGTTAAAATGCATTTTTGGCATACAAATTCGATTTAAACCACGAAAAATAGGTAAATATATATTTTTTCAAAACGCAATTGACGTCATATTCTAGAAAATTTAATTATCTATAACGCGAGTCATCGTTCAGCCAAATCGGTTCGGTAGAATTTTCTCAATCGTGTACGCAAACTAGAAATACGGCGTTGCGAGCAAGTCGACCAATTGCAGTAGGGAGGTGGGAAAAACAAAATGGCGGACGTTCTATACATCGAAAGGTAGGGGAAGTGGGCAGGGCTTCGATGGGAAAATGGCGGTCGACCAATGAGAACAAAAGAATGGGAAAAACAAAATGGTCGATGATTGAAAGGGAGTAGATAAGTGATTAGGACAAAGGTGGATAAATATTCCAATCGACCAATCAGAATAGTAGACTAGGATGAAACAAAATGGCGGATATGTTTAACAGGGCGAGAAGAGAGGGATAAGGCAAAGTGGACGAGACTTAAAAGAGGGACAAAAAGGGAGTTGACGAGAAAACAAACTGTCGATTGATAGAAGAAAAAAGAATGATAAGTGGACAGGTCTTAATTAGAATTAGAATGGTGGTCGACGAATGAGAGTAAAAGAGTGGGAAAAAACAAAAGGGTCGATGATTGAAAGAGTGAGAGAGATAGAGATAAGTAGGCTGGATTTAGGTGGAACACAAAATTGAAATCCACCAATCAAAGCAGTAACCTGAGCTAAAACAAAATGGCGGACATGTTTTAGAGAGCGAGAGGGGAGATAAGAGTAAGAGGTATGGGCTTAAGAGAGATAAAAAGGGAGTCGACGGCAAAACAAAATGTCACCCGTTATAGACTAATAAGAAAAGTTTTTTGGTTGAAACTTTTGGAAAACTGCAAGGAATTTTTAAAGAGTTTGCAAAAAAACCTGTATGCATAAACGTTTTAGCTTAAACTTGGTAAGAAAATTACAAAATATTTGTGTAAACAAACATACAATTGTATTGATGGTTTTAAACAACATTACACCCCGTTTATGCCCCAGGTTTATTTTATCTTTATTCGTATTTTTACGAGTAGTATTTATCCTTATCCGGGGAAAGAGAGGGGCAAAGCTGTTTACTGGTGCTCATAAACGGTTGCACCCAACATCTAATACCACTAAAAACAGTAATACCAATACATTTAGAAACACAAACAGCCTAGATTGGAACGGCAAGCTTTGAATAGAAATGTGATTGCAAATACAAACGGAACAATATGTGCATAAAAAAAACAAATAAAATTGTCTCGATATTAACAACTTTAAAATTTTGGCGAATCGCTTTGTCAAAACTTTCAAAACCATTTAAAACCGTTACATAAAGAAGTTTTTTACCCTCCATTTAAAAGTAATTTCTTCAAAAACATTAAAAAAAAACTTATAAAAATATAAAACCTTAAAAAAATCTTAAAAAATATAAATCCTGAAACCTTAAAATAAAATTCAAAAACTGAAAACTTAAAAGCATAAAACAAAAACTTAAAAACCTAAAATCTAAAAAAACTCAAAAAACTTGAAATTTCACCTATATATTAGAGTCGAAACATTCGACATAAAACAATTCTAGTTTTATCACAACAAAAAAATCAGTTATAAATCAAACGAAGCATTTTTTATACTGCTTGCACTGCAATCATAACCAATGTGAATGAATAATAGCAACAGCAACAAAAAATATACATATACGAGGCTGTCTGGACGAAAACAAATAATACAAAAACAATGAAAATATAATAAACTTAAAACAACAAGTCTATATCATAGCGCACGAGACGATAACCCAATATTTTTTACTCCAGTTGCGCTACACTAACAAACAAGTTAAAAAAACTCACAAAAAAGCTAATCGTTACTATTCTAAATGGGTTGTAATGAGTGCTGCCTGTTCGTTTCCAATTTCACCCTGTTACCGTTTTCCACTTTTCCCGAGGAATATAAATATATAGTAAATATTTTATCAGCATCATGGGGAAAATAGCGAGAGATGAAACGAATCGAAAAACACTCGTATAAAAATGAAATATATTCCTCGGGTGGCGTGGCGTGACCTCCTTTTTGTCGCGAGACAGACGAGAACAGTGCGTTATATTCGTGTTCGGGACGCGTGCGTCCCACTGGCGATGCGCAATTCGTTAAGACGAGTAAAGTTACAGGCATTACAAGCGCCTGTAAGGGCGGTACGAGGTGATGGCGACAGGGTATTACTTTCCACGCTTTGCCATCTTTTCAAGTTTACATATTTTCACGCTTTTGCGTAGGTATAAGAGTATGTATGCATATACGCAGCGACGTCGACGAGGAGTGGGCATTGAGTTTCCATCCTATTGCCATTTCCCCAACGTCAATTTGGCCTTTCCCTCGTTACACCCTCAGGAATCTTCACTTTCAATTCCCAACTTTGGTGTCCTTTTGCCGGGGCAGCCGCCCTCCCATGTGGGGAATATGCAAAACACGGGTCGACAAACAGCTTTCAAATACGTCCGGATCTTTTTTGAATGTGTCACAGTGTCATCAGCATATCGAACGAATATTATTTTACTTTATTTTATTAATAAAGGAAAATTTTTAAAGTTTGTTAAAAAAATATCCATGTTATCCAAATATCGATAATTATCGATACACTTTATGAAACGGGTTGATATCGTTGTTCTTCATTATGTTTGTTTTTTACCAACATTTCTTAGCAACAAAATCTATATCGATTTTAGGTATCGATAATTATCGAAAATCGTAATTTTTTTCTGATTTCCTAAGATATCAAATAATTTCTCACTATATTTCACTATTCCAAAAATATAGATACTCACAAAATGAATATATCAAAAAGTAATTCCAACATTTAGGTCATTGGTATCCAGACTCTGTCTATAGGAAGACCAAGCTAATGAAACTATTTTTCAATCAGGAATCAATTTCACCCACAATTGACCTTTTGGGGATACAACTAACACCCACCCCTACGTTCTCCTCTTCTTCCTGCTCCTCCTTCCTAGGTATCCCAAGAATGATGACTCCATCCTGGGGATTTTCACGCCAAGTCCCTGTGCCTCGCGCCTACCAATACCACCAAACTGCCAACGGCTTTAGTTGGAACGAAGCTGCCAATAGTGGTTTTCCAGACGTGTCCGTAAATATTACCTACACAACACATATATTTAGCACTTTCCCTCTCCCGGGGGAAACCGGACTCCGCTTCTCCTGCCCACGCGCAGACTTCGAGGGGGTGTTCATGTCTCCCGCCACGTGTGTAATAAATTGGCTGGTAATTTACTCGCCGCGGCGAGCCGAGGTCGCCATATTTTACGGTGGTTGCCTAGTTATATCACTTCCCGTCGAACGCACACACAAAACGCCTTCCTTCCGTCGTCCACTCTTCAATTTCTTTCACTCCCCGGAAGTGTGGCCGTCAAACGAAGGCAACAACCAACGCCTTAAACCCCTCAAACCTCACTTGGAGGAATCTGTAGGAGGATTCCTTGGAGAGTCTCCGGTGACACCCGGTATATTGATCAGTTATGATTCTTTTTCCATTACACTTTCTTTATTATTGGGCGTGTGCCGTAGTACTCCGAGTTCCTTATTTCCTCTCCATGTACCCGGATCGAGGGACCGAATGATATACGTGCAGATGTTTCCTTGGTCACACTTATTCTTAATATCACCGCAAGCTTTTCTCCTGTTTTTGCGACGAGATCCTCGAATCAGACGATAGAAACCCTACGTGTGTGAGACTTCCATTTTTCCATAGGAAGAACAAAGCTAAACGTCAAAGCTTTGTTTTTGGAGATAGTGGGTTGGAGACGAAAAGAGGAAGAGACGGGGCAAATGCCAAAAGGCAAAGAGTCAAAATGGTCCTTCCAATACCATTACAGGCAGCGCGGGGTCCTTCAAATGCCAGTGCGAGTGAGGTGAGTCAATGTATCAATATTTATGGTGCCTGCTCATTCCGGGGCGGTCCAGAAGAGAGCAATTTTCATGCACCCGTGCGCGCTATTCCATTCCGGGCGTTGGCCAACATGACACCGCATAGTCTTATATATATTGGGAATCACGATGGGATCTGTCCACGTCTGTGTGAGTATGTATCTAGCTGGACTAGAATGACGGCAGGAGACCTACACAGACGCAAGCGGAAAAAACATCACACGTATCGATACGATGAGACCAAGACGGTTACTTTCCACTCTGATCTTATCCTTGCGGACGCAGCCAAAGTCCAGAATGGATGGAAACACGTCCAGGGTGAACCAAACGACATACAGGGAGACATTGCAAAGACCTCGGGACCTCATAAAATCGCAAGACGTGCGTGCTTGAGGGTAATATGTCGCCTTTACGCCCTGCCACAGCCAAGGAAGGTTTTGACATTCACCAAGAATCGAGAAAAAAGGTCCTTGAACTTGACGCCACCTCAATATCCATCGAATTTTATAGTCTATAATATTTTGGTGCCAACAACAGCCACCAGAGCTTGTCCCCGGCATCGGCATGCTTGTAATTTCCCGTGACAGCTCTCTAGACTTAGGTTGTGGGCGGGTGGGTGGTGGTACAAAACTTCAGTGTTGAAAATCCACGAGGTATATTATTCCATCGACATAAAAACAATGTCGCCGTTCGATGAATGCGTAGGAAAAAAGAGGATCAACTGTAGGATGGCTGGCTGGTAGGGAGGAAAGGGAGTTGAGTTGTAGTGGGCTTAATCCTCATGTCGTTCAAACAACATGTTCAATAGTCTGTCCGATAGGCTGCTTTATGGCCGTGTAAAACCGTAATGCAGGCTTTCCAAGCAGCTAAGCACAGAGGCTCGGGGACAGAGATGGTTTCGCAGCCGTGTAGTGTGTCTGGTGGTAGACAAAAAACCCTCGGCTGAAGGAAGACTAAAGAAAGGCAGGCGGCTTTTTTGATAATTTTCGAGTGGAACAAACGAGGCGCGCACAATGACAGACAAAAACCGTCAATATATCCCCTCAAGTCATCTCAGAGTCTCTCTTGTTCCTACTAGGAGCGGGAACGGAAAATGAGAACATGGGAAAAAATCGTCGTTCGTGGGGAAAATTTAGCATTAAGGAACTATACGGTGTACAGAAAGACTTAGCACTAGGAATGATTGATCTTTCATGGGGACAAAAAATGGAGTCACTTGGAAACCTTGACGTAAGATTTTAAGTTTAAACTTTAATATATACAAAATAACAAGTGGCAATAAAGCAAAGTGGAAAATTTAGTTTCATAGAGTCTGTTCATATGTATTCATGTGGGTTGGGTTGGTGGCTATGACCTAAGCTCGATCAAACTCGACCAAACGTATACAATTCCGAGTGGAACTGCAGCCAGTGAGCAATCAGCCTCTGTAGCCTCTCTCACTTATTGAATTCTCCATTTTCATGAGTGCCTCCTCCCTCTCATCCCGCCAACATTGCCAACACCCTGATCCGAAATCATCTCTCGGCCAGTGCCAAGCACAACCACCAGCATCTTATACAAAATTTAGGCCACTTACTCAACGCGTGCCGTAATGGCTTAAATTAATTACGTTGAAATTATGCATTTTATGGTCCAATTAACCAGCGGACACAATGTATGACGTACGACCGGGCAGACTGCATCAAATTAGAGCGCATCTTGATGGTTAAACGAGGTTATTGACCCTTTGGCGGTTCGAGTTCGAGGTCGTGCCGCTATACAGAGTGCATCATAGCAGCCACCCTTTACGCCCACAACCCTATGCGCCAACACACCGACACAAATCCATCGCAGCGCCAGTCAAAACACAAATGTTCATTGAGTCCGCGCTCCCATCCATCCAGCGCGCCTCCTCCTTTCATCCTTTCAATCTCGCGAGAGCGCGAGGCATCATCCACGCTCTCGTCTCTCTCTCTCTCTCTCTCTCTCTCCCTCGTATCCCTCGTTGCATCTGGCCCCAGAGCCACAGAGCGTCACCAGCGTTGGTATTCATTTCCTTTTTATCGAAAAACCTGAGGCATGCCAGAGCCGAGCGACTTTGCACTATCTTGCCATTTCTTCCTCGGGCTGCCTGGCCTCACTCGACGTTATTGCATCCAGACATTCAGCTCTAGCTCTAAGGGAACGCGTGGAAAAAGAGAGCCAAGAAGTCGAGGTCAAAATGACGGCACTAACACGAAGGCTTCCTCCCTTCCACCAGTTTTGCATCGCTTGCATTTTATGCCCACATATTGGTCCCCACGTGCACTTGATGTATGTATGGGGAGGTGGGTATATCGCGGTGTAGGTGTAGATTCACTACAACGCCACGCCAGAGCCCGAAAAACGGATAAGAGACATTTCCTTCAGATATTCGAATGTGATACGTCGCAGGAGAGGACGTAAGATGGTAAACAATTTCAGCAATTTTTCAGTCTCGGACAGACTTTTTCCAACTCCTTCCTTTCTTTCAATAGTGGGGCTCCATGATCTATATTTCCAATGATTACATTATATTATAAACAGTATACATACGGAACCGATGACCCTGACTTCTCTGGGATGAATTGACGATGCTGTGGTAATAGACAACTTCCAGATCATACTCGTATTACCAACATCTGATATCGTGACATCATCAAATATTTAACTTTGTGTCAAGGGCAGGATTATTGGTCATTCCTCACATGATCGTATATGCTTTTAGACCCAGGGTTGTCCAGGGAGTGATTGTCCCAGAACCTTATGCCCTATTCTCTACAGAGCTCTACATTACCGATATTACCACTTGTTTTTAAAATGATCCTAATGCCTTTGTCCATGACCATTTTCTGATTTCCCTGAACCACAACCCCAATTCCGACTCTTGCCTTCTATAAAACTAACATCACGCCATACAGGCTAAAAAATTTGCAATGGAAGCTATTTAACACCAATGCCAATGGCAGGATTATTGGTTTTCGCCGAGCGTATGAAATTAAATCGCCGCTCATTTCCGCCCATTCGTTTTCATTCATCCGTGGGGGGGGGGGGGTCTCGGTGCGGCGCCCTCCCCGGAAGAGAAGGTGGCCGGTCGAGGAATGAGGTTACAACCACGACTATGCACAATACACGGATGGCAATGGCAATTGATTTTCATAATGGAAACGGAATGCGAGAGAATGCCCTACACGAACGCAGCCAGCCACATCGGTTCACGGATTTTACTCTCTCTCCTCCTGTTGTTGCCACTGCTTCCAACCAATACCGGTGCCTTCACCAACACTGGTTCGTCTTCCATCACTACTACTAACAGGCCACCTCCGGCCAACATAGACCGTTACTAGTGCAAGCTAGTGCAAGCTCGATAAAACCTGAATAATTCCGTTATCGTTGGTTTATTCATTTCCAATTAAGCGCGCCGTGAGCCACCGCAGGGGCCGCTTTCAGCGAGGATATGCAACGTTAAAAGAAACGCGCACGTATTCATAGCCCTGCTGCCGACCGACGCGACGTAGTCGGCACCATCGCAGTTGCACTCTCATTGCCTCCACACAACCGCCTTTCGACGATGGTCCGCTGGGGTTGGGAGGGGGAGGGAGACCCCACCCGACCCCGATCAAGCATACATTCCCAACGCTGTTTAAACTTGCACAAAGAAGTGCACTGCTGCTGCGAAGAGAGTTGTGGCAGCGTAAACCCCCCGGATACGGATTAAATCGCTACAAAGTGGAAATGAAATGGAAAACACAAGAGTTCAAAACAGAGACACTTTCATACACATGCACACATACTTACATACCTATACCCACACACACCCACACCTACAGATACCCCTGCACCAATACCAACATCCATCAAACGCAAAAAATACAAAGAGAAAGTAAAGATGAAACCGATATAACAACCATTTGATTCTCATTTATTCGCCAAAAACAAAAATTAAAAAAATAATATCGTCAGGATGAAAACGACAAAAGTAAACCTCGACTAGCTGGGTGATCGTAAATTTTATTCGTTCATCCGCACTCGCGTATAAATAAACTTTTAATTGCGCCTTAGCGCGCCGCTTTTATACCACACAATCTGTAAAAATTTAATTTGCACGAAAAGTAATACTCGTAACTTGTCCGGTTACATAAAAACACGGGCCATTTGCTAAATGTTTCATCTCGTAGCATCCGCCTTCCTGCGCATCTCAGAACGACAGCGACAGCGGGAAAACATCCTGCTTGCGCATTTAATAAATTTTTGGCAGTAAAACAGTTGGGTGAGCCGCCCATACCCACCGGAAAGAGGGAACTATCAAAACTGCTAATAAAAACTAATTTTTAACTACCGCAAGCGTGCACGATGTTCCCTCAATGTCCTTTGGCGTCCTTCGAGGGCCTTGAATCCTTGTGCCCATTTTTATGAACTGCTGGGGCGTTTATTATCACCACTATAATCAACCTTTGTTCTTTGAGTCCCCAAGTCGTTTCGTGGTTTGGTATCTAAACAGCACTGCGGCGAAGAAGGGCTAGAAGGAAAGGCCATCATTATTTAACTATCCACGTTATATTTATTTTCATTATCACGTTGCGGAAAACAAGGGAATGCCTTTAAACACTGCAGGTAAAGCTTAGAATTTATTCAAGTTGCCAAGTTTTTATGATATTCCACACTGTGTTAGGGTTGTGTGTTGATGTGTGTAGTACACTTCTCATAGTCTCACTCATATTCCTACTCCTATTCTCATTCCTATTCGTCCTACATCTTTCAGTAATTTCCATCTGTTCCCAACTTTCCTATCTTCAATACACGAGACCACCAGGCGACGCCGGCGGCATCGTGTCTCTCCCCGAGAATGATTTTCGGGAACGACATAATGGAATAGTTTAAAAGTGGAATACGGATAATGCGAACATATCTCCGCCATCATAATTCCGTCACGTCCGCTCTTGTGACTTCGCCCTGAATTCCCAGCTTGCCTGCCTGCCATTCATTTCGTGCAATTGTGCCACCCGGTTTGCCTCGGATTTTCACCCTCTCCATGCATCCCAATTCTTGCCGGCTCTGCCTGTCGGTACCCAACTTCGGCCCAGCGCAGCGCCAAGGATAAACGATGAAAATGCAATCGTCGCATCCTTCATTTCATTCCTAAGCTTATGGCGGGACATCGTTGCCTCGTTTGCCACGATCGAATGAATGGCGAACGAAACGAGTGTTGGAGAGTGTGAGCGGATGCACTAGATGTACACATAGTTCAGAGTGCCATTGACGTGCTCGTCCGGAAAACTCGCCCGGTGCCACGCTTTCCCCGCATCTGCACTGCGGTACTATTGACTCGAATTTTCGGCAGAGATAGGTAAATGTTGCTTTAAAAAGTTTCCAACTAGAGGACTATTACCAAAAGCGTTTAATGTCATTACGGAATGGAACACTCTCCGGTTCGAAGGTTCATAAATGTCGAATAATGAAATTACAGCTTATAGTGTTGCATTTCAAACATAACGAACGATTTTATAAGCCAATGACGTATGAAAGGAATAAGCTTATTACTGTTTTTATAGAAACACTGTGGATGAGTTATTTTTAGGCGTCTAGTCTGCGACTTCACAAGACAAAATACAAACTTTTTGTTCCATTGTATCGAAACTTACTAACATCACACCAAAAAATAAGGTTTAGTACAAGGGCTCTTAGATAGTAAACGATACTCGAAATAAAAATAAAAATAATTAAGTTTCGTTTATTAAAAGTTTAAGGAGGGCGAGGAGTAGGAGGAGAGGGGAATGAGGAGCGGAAGAAGAAGGCTAGAAAAAAGTTGTAGATAAAGCTTGCTAATACACTTAATCGAAACAATGAATCGAATCTATCAGCAAACAATCATCGATTGTGTCCCATGCAGACAAGTAAATTACGAGGTCCTGGAGTTTAAGGACAGGTCATTGAAATAACTAACACAAGCTCCTTCTCCCTTCTCCTTCACTTTCCCCTTTTACCTCCCTGAACTTGCAGGACGATGGTTTATCGAGGCCTGTCACGCGATCGTCTCACCTCACTCTATTACCTCACTCCTAACGCAGATAGAATGAAAAACCATCGGAGGATCTGAATGAAATGAAGGTACGATCGTAATTGCAACGCGTTCGGCCCTTTGGGCATTGTGCCCAAACGCATTGTACGCACGATTGATTATTTATTGCAGGGAGGCGGAACCCTCTGTGCCTGTACATGTACTCGCATTTCCCAAGAAGCTTCCTCGAATGGTTCGAAGCTGCAATTTTGATATACTGATATACGATTACGAGCCCCGAAGCGGGAGGAGCCCAGGGGGGCTAGCCTTTCTCTCCCTACGTTGGTAAACTGGTGAAATATGAAACTTGCACCAATAACTGCATCCCCCCTGGCCAAACAGCAAGTAATAATTATCTCTATGAAGTGGCTAATGATCATCCAGATAATGGTCATGGCCCCGTACACACATTTCCGACCAAATGACTCACGCAATCATCGTAAATAATGCAAAACTCACCGGAAACGAACGGAACGCAAATTGTTTACACAACTTGTTGATACTTGATAACCTAATAGCCCTCTTCCCCAGTTCATCCATCTATTTGAAACTTTCCCAACGAGATGTCATGGGAGCGTTCCAAAAATTGGAGCTCTAGCGCGGTGCCGCAACTCACCTGCAACAAACATCAAAATTAATTACCCACCAATTTGCGTCACTTAACTGATTAAGTTATACTTCAACACGCCGGCGCCGTGGAAACTGCCAACTTTTCACAAGGCACTACCGCTGGTTGCCAAGATGAAATTAACCTAATTGCTGCTGGGGTCGAAATTTTCCAAGTCAAACTTTTTGGGAGGGGAAAGGGAGATAGGAGTAGAGGCTAGTCGATATGAGGAAGAGAGGAGGGGAACGGAACAACAACAATTAGGTGCGTTAAAACATTAAAATCAAAACTTGGACATCAGCAAATTGACAGGTTGCTATATTTATGAAATTGGTAATTGCCTCTGGGTGTAGGGTGTTGAAGGAATATGTTAAGCCTACGAACATTTTCTGGTTAATATGTGGTTAACTGTGGAAGCACAACATTGGATGATTTTAATTTGTTCAAACATGGAAGCGGTGAGGTAGGATTGAAAGGAAGGTTTGTATATGTATGTTTTTAATTAAAACCCTACACACAACTTCCAGCCTCAGGGAGTGTTCAAGAGGAAAATGTGTCAAGGGCAGAATGATAGGCCAAATTTAATCAAACGAAATCTCCAGAATAACTTCCATACCATCATTTTTATTTGACCTTTAATATTACCCTGTAATCTCCAAATGTTTTAATAGATCTGCAGAGGTCCTCACAGATGAAGGATGTAAATTGCATTTGCATCAACCATCAATTCGGAATTCCTCAAACTATCTAGCAACTCTCCTATTCGTACCCCTAATCTTAATTCCACAACTTGTATTCCTAGATTGACCTGTCACCAGACTGTCTCTGCAATTCCAATTTGCAAAAGGACATCAAGTTCATCAAGTTTTACCATAGGGTTCGGTTTCCCACCAAAGGAGTAAGAGTCAGGTACTAAACCACGCAGGGATAGATACAAATTGACAGGATAGGAATGCAAATGTCCATAGCCGGAGCATCATCTGCTATTAAATCGAATATTCCCGAACATTCCGGAAGCCCACAGCTGCGCCATTCCGCATTGGAGGCGGATCATTAGCGTGGCACTTGCTCCCCGATATCGAAATGGGAGAGGATTGGGTAACAAGAGACAGGGAGTACAGGGAGGAGACAGCACCGAAGCGCTGCCATGCTCGCAAGTTTCCGTACACGCGACCTTACCAAAGACGGGCACAACTTGGAGAGCAAAGTGTAAAGTACGAAGCTTGAAATATCGTTAGAAGCGAGCCGGAGTAAAGATGATTTCGGGATAAGACGCTGCGCCGAGCGCCGCGCCAGCAACCCTCACTCCCTCGTCTTAAAATAGATACGAACCCGTTGCAGCCCGGTGGTGGTGAATCGCAAATCGATGGATAAAGACCGTATTTTGGGATACGGTTTGGTAGCTGAATGAATATTCAGATTGGCGTTTAATTACGTCTATATTTCAGCGTCTAATGTCAATCGATCAGTGGTAGACCCTACAAAAGACCCACCAATACTAATTCTCAGAGAGATCTCTGTCTTTCTACGATGGAAAACTAGAGAAGTAGAGTTATAATGAAAACAGGAACCCTCAGATCCAGATCCCCAAATTAGTGTACACTAAAACGGAAAATATATGATTACTGCAATGACTCCGTGATTGGAGAGCAATAGACTGTAGGAGAAATGTACGGGAGAAACCACACAATTTCGAAATAGAAAATTTACGATCCCAAGGAATTTTTTTGATTAAAAATTTTCTAATGATTTGCCAACGAAATAGGTGGTGTAGGAGGTGTATGTGTGGCATTCCAATCGCGTAGGTCTAATTCTAATTCTGTTCCAGTCCTCCACGGACCGCAGGACCACTGGATATAAAATGGTGCAAGTATGCCAACTGCGTACCGAGGTGGTGGTAGTGGTCCAAGGCTCAGGCGATGCGAGGCGCAAACAAAATTAAATAGAACACATATTTTCCTAATGTTTAAGGCAACCCTTGGCGAGCAACTCAAATGCCAACTCTCAAACTAGCACACGGCGAGGCGCGGCCCTCGTACAACTCCTCCTCAACTCCCCGACTCTTGTCCTGACGCCATCACTTCCAGTTCTACCATCCAATTCCACCAAGTTGAAGCGGAAGTCCAACTCCAAGTTAAACTTCCGCTGGACTGGTCTTCGCCAGCTCCCCTTCCCTTCTCGCTCCATCCCAAACCGCTTCCTCATCTCACGACCTCGTGGTCCTAGGCTGTCCGCACAGACGTTAACAATATGTACAAGACAGGGCACGGGTAAAAAATGTTCGCACATTCCAACAGAGCTATAGAGGAGAGTCAGGATGAGGGGGAGGGGGTTTCCCAACGCGTCTTTTTATGTTTGACCAACCACCATTTGATTTATATAGGAGATGTATGGGATGCAATATACTCGACTGCTTAGTTTTCTGCCTTTTCTCATTTCGCTCATTTACTGCTCGCAGCAGTACAAAGTATACAGGAGGGGTGAATAGTTGGTTTGGTAGGAAAGAGGAGTTGGGTATGGAAGGCATTCTCATTATTACGAATATTTTCGAGTCTGTCGAGGATTGTTGCGGGCAGGCGGTTTAGAACAGTGCCGGCGAGAGGTGAATGGCAAATGAAGACCTCACGAGTTAACTACGTGGAAAACATGTTAACGGCGGACACAGGGACAAGGACCCGCATCAACAACAGTGTCTCGTGTACACCCGCCGACCTGGTCCGAGTGTGTCGGGGGTTATCCACCAAATGACGCCACCCGCTTGCATGCCCCAGGCACTCGTTCGCTGGGAGTGAGATATTAAGAGAGGTTAAACATGGAAACCTGCACGCAGGACACGAAACACAGAGGGCATGAAACGGCCAGCGTTGGGACCAAACAAAAACCATGCGGTGAATGCTGAAGAGCTGTGGGAGACTGGTGGAATGGGTGGACTGGATGGAATGAAGGAAAATGCTATGCGAGCGTTAGGCCTTCAGAGGCGAACAGAGAGAAGGTGGCGAGCAAAGCAGCGTTAGAGATGACAATTAAAATCCTATGCCTTTTTTGCTGCCGCACGCATAACTCCGAATTGGGTGGATAAAGTACATAAAGAACATGATGTTCCTGTTCATGATATTCATGATGTCGTGTTGGTCGTTTAACATCTCTGCCGCTGACAGTAAGCGGTGCGAAGCCGGGCAAATCCAGAAAGTCCTAATCCTCTCAAAGCCAGCGTAGCAGTGGATGTCATTGCACTGTGGCAGCGCCAAAAAATGAAAACTCAAAAAACTTCCACTGTTTATCCCTCTCATTTCCAAATATCACGCATTCAATTTCAAAGTAGTTCAAGCGCAATCGTGCCGAATGGTCCAAACCATCAAAAGCCGAAAGAGAGAGCTCTGAATATAAACTCTGTATGATGGCGGCAATTAAACAACAATCCCATGTCAGCATACTAGAATGTGGTAATATTCCGGAGGTAAATTCTAATTTTACGCCCCATGCAACTCTACTCCCACAGTACCAGCCAGGATCCTCTCATTCCACAAGCCGCTCTCATTTCACAAACCGTTCTCATCCGGAAAGATATGAGCAAGTAGTGACAAGAATTAGAAAGTTAATTGTCTTAAATGTGCAAAAACATGCCAGCGAAAACGGACGGGCTTTCTAATGATGGTCCTTCGAGCTAATGGCTCCACAATTCCAATTCAACACAAATTTCGAGGCATTGTCGCCCATTGGCAAATTGTCAGAGCCAAGGAATTTCGACTGTCACGGAGCTCGGTTCCAGACGAGCGCACCCCGCAATTTGTTATACAATGCGAGACGTACACACATTCACCAGCTACAACACCACCTTGTAGCTGGTGGTAACGTTACACACGCACACAAGCCGATACATCCCTGAAACTGCTCTGCCGAGAGCAAGCCGAGAGAATTAGATTAATTAGCGAATTAATTAGCAAACGGTAACACTGTAGCTGTAACGCTCGCACTACGCTGCACCGCAAATTGTAATGGCATTACGATTCGACTCGATGGCAGGGCAGCAGGGATAGGATAGAATGGCTGCGGGGGCTACTACGCTGGGTCGAGCTGGATGTGTCCGGGTGGTCGTGCGCCGTCTGCCGCCGTCTATAACTATCCGTGGAGGTGGCGGGCGACGGCAATAGTTATCGATTCCATACATACACACCCTGCCGCCCCCGTGACACTCAGACTATTCCGCATATCCACATACACACACCTCAAACACCCACACACAATTCCAGAAAGGCCAAACAGAGCGAAACATACATATCAGACGTACGTAACATATCAATGACGCAAAACTACGAAATTAACGCGATTAATTTAGCACGTCGCATAGTGTCGGAATTGAAAGGGGCGAGGGGAAGGGAGTGAGTTAAGGGAGGGAGGAGAGGTCCACGCCCATCAATTGCACGGCATCAAACAATTAAAAACGCCACGCTAGACGAGGAATCGACAAAACTATAGAGCCACATACACGCAGCCAATATAGCATCCAATATAATGGTCTATTGTAGAGCACCACACTGCCGGCAACCAAGCGTACACAAAGCCACTGACTCTGTCATTAATTCCGCGATATATGAAACAAAAAAAAAATGTGCTTGCGCGCGATTAAGGGTAATAATTCTCATAATTAGCGTAAGAGTGAAGGCGTGTTGGCCTCGTCAACCTAATATGTCATTATGTCACTCGCGTCGGTATTTAATAACCTAAATGTGGTATTACCCACCCAGGGGGCGCTTTTCATGCCTTCACCCTTACCCCCATCCATACCTACACCAACACCGACACCTATAGTTGCATTCCAAAAGATCGCAGAAAATTCCACATCGTCTTCTACGCACTGGAAATGTATGTGTGGGCTTTATATGCCCAGGAGTAAAAGTTAGGTGCACGGAACACGCGTCCTTTCGTGTCGCCCAACCATTATATAATTCAAGACCCACCTTACGATATAGAGCTGTCGTCCCAGGCACACTCACACCACCCACGTTTCAGAATGTTTCAGTTTGAGAACCGAGCAACGGTAATCAGCTTTAAATTTATACTATAAGAATGGGAACATTGTATAGATCTTTTCCACTTATTGTTAGTCGCTTGGGGGTAGTGGTAGCGCTAGCGGTACGAAGGACCAAAAATCGCCTGCAAAAATTCCAGCCAGATTCGATGATCGTCGTCATTCTTTGCTTTGTACAAACATTAAGCGATTTTCCTTGGTGGGATGAGACGAGAAAAAGAGAGAAAAGCGACGGGTATAAATAGGTTATCGATTCCTTTCTACCTTCGTGTGCAAAAGGCTTGTCGAACAAATGTGATAAGCACATTGTAATTGTTACAAAAATAGATGCGACGCAAAACGGTAGGAAGGTCAATTTTTGTCGATCTTGGTGACGGAAATCGCACAAAATATCAACTATATAAATATATAAGGATACCTCACTCAAGTACACGATGGAAAACTTATTTTCATGTTGCTCTTCTTCCGATGACATCTGCCTTACTTATAAAGAGATCGCTCAGATCTCGTAACCACCTTGGGGTTAGGGGGTTTCAGCAGGTCATTTGGGTATATATCTAACAGTTATAAAATGGTTCCAATCTTATTGAAATTCAACTAGACCAGGAGATTCAAACCTTTTTAGTCTTCAGACTAGTCAAACCTCCTTGGCTCGTCTTTCTAACTCTCCCTTCTATTGCCTATATGATCCACCTATCTATTTTGCCTTCCCTCTCCTCTTGGTTCGTTTCTACCTGTCTCCTCCACTCTCTCTCCCGAATGTTCCATCCCTCAAAGATTACATGCCTTTTCTTCTCTATGACTTTTCTTCGCTTCATCTCTCCATCAATATGTACTTGTTCCGACCTTCTTGACTCTGGACATTGTCTTCCTGTGGTCATTTGACTTTATCTCCATCTTATATTTCTTATCTCCATCTACTTCTTCACTTCAATTTGTGTGAATTCAAATATAGGCTTCTCCAAAATTGAACTGAAAACGGAGAGGCATCCAAAACCAGACTTCTTTCAAAATCCATATTTCCACATCCTAAACCTCTAATAATCTTTACCAAATAGACCATCTCCACGAACTCTCTTGGAATCACCTCCCGTCTCCAAGATGTTATTCACACGGCGTTCCGTGTACAGTGTACTCGATTGCTCATTATACAGCCGTCGAGGATACGCGTGGGGCATGCTAACTGAATATGTACAGTTCGGTGCACTATAGTTTGGTAATTAAGATCCCTTCACACAGTTGGTCGTGGCAGGGGTATAGATAGTGGCGCATAGATAAGCACGCCCTTTGCCAACGAGGGCCAACTACAGTCTCGTGTACACCGCAGCCCGCTTCACCTTTACATCATTTACATCTACCTGGTTACGCCGTTCCACCCTCGCGCCACCCCGAACCTCAACTCAATTCCAAAGGCCTGAATAGTCGAAATGAATGGGCGCAAGGGTGAAATATTCCGTCGACGACACGTGCCTTCCAGCTAGCGTTGATACACCTGCGCACCAGTTGATTATACTCATAGACACCTGGATACCGCTGCGTCAATTTGACTTAATTTAGTTTAATTGTTAATCAGACGGCATGACACGCAATGCCTGATCTGCGTGGCTCTGAAAGTTCGGTTCACCATAGTCGAGTTCATGTTACAAGTTAGAGTTGACACCGTTGAGGACATGAACCATCGAACCAGAATTGGTACTTTTGGGTCACTAAGTTTTGGTTACTAAAAGAACCCTAAGAAAATGTATTCTGAAATTCCAAGGCGTCATAAAATATACTTTTATCAATATTTAAGTAAAAAAAATCAACATTCATCTCCTATCCCTGACCCCAGATTGCCCTAGCTGTACTATAGTCCTCCATGATTGATCAGGACAGATACTACCTCAAAGTATATATGAGATATAACGTTCCCAAAATGTACAATGTATATTTAGTAAAATTAAGCACACTTGCCTTGGCTACGGGACTTTTGGACCTCTAAAACCATTGCATCGCCCCGGATTGAAAGCGAAACCATACCGTTGAACGGGGGCACTATTATCATTTAATACCCGTGCCCTTAACCCCCGACCTGCAGATCCCAGGCCTAAATCAGCACAGACCGTCCAGTGTACACCCCATTCCACACATTACCCCGCATCAGCGCTTCTTTTGCACACTTCCCATTCCTCGTGTTCACCAGCAGCAGATTGAGTCCTTAGTGGAGCAGGCTGAGGCTGAGGACGAGGCGGGGATCAAACGGGTGATCTACAACCTAGTTTCGGAGGAAATCCCTAAAATTCGCCGGAGTTCGCCACAACGAAATAATGTACAATCAAGTGCGACATATCCGCGAGAGGACGAGGCCAATGGTGTCGTTATTAGTGTATCGGGGCAGAGCCAGCAGAGACGCATGACCAAAACCGTTCGTATCGAGTTTGCCGCTTAATCCGCCGGGCATCGTAATGCGGGTTTAGCGCTGCGAGAGGTTTTAAGGTTTTAGATTAAGCGGGCTTATTACGCCAGACGCACCCACCAACTCATCCAAATACTCCGAGCGGGGAGACCCAAAGATGTGTACCCCATCGTCGAGCGGGTCGGGTAACCATGACCGGGCAAGAAATTCGGGAGTAATTTGTATTAATGAACTATTCTACTTTCGGTCTTCTTTGCTCCAGCTGAATTTAAGTTGAATTAAAACTTTTCAGGCCGCGTGGAGAAACGCAACCGGGCCGTGGCGGCGAAAACTAATTGATCTTTAGATTAAATCGCTACTAAACTCGTCCAGCAGAAAGAAAAAGCGAGATATCTCGAAATCAAACTTTTCAATCCAACAATTTCTCCCCAACTCCAGTTTCATCTCATGCAACATCTCTTACCCTGATCTTCTCTCTCACTCTCAACTTCTTTAC
Source organism: Weissflogia rhopalogaster (assembly GCA_019419845.2). Taxonomy (NCBI): domain Eukaryota; kingdom Metazoa; phylum Arthropoda; class Insecta; order Coleoptera; family Staphylinidae; genus Weissflogia; species Weissflogia rhopalogaster. The sequence continues at coordinate 140,763 of WSZQ02066853.1, forward strand.
ACAGGACTTCCCTCTCTCAACATTTCTTAGTCTGGACTTCTCTTTCCCTCAACTTTTGACATCTTCTACCAAATCTTCCATCTTCTTCTATCCTGTATAGTCCTCTTTATATCTCTCATTTTCCCTGACTTCCACCACCACCTTAAACCCATCTTTTAAAATACAGTCATTTCGGTCTCAATCCCTGGAACCAAAACAGTGTCTGATTTTATACCGACTCCTTTCGACGTCGCCATCCACCTTCATCTCCTTCTCATTCTTTTGTCACGAAGTTCAGCGTGACTTACTTGATAAATTGTCGGACTTTCTGCTCGTGATTACCAATAGCGATGCGCATTTTATTTTATTTTTTTGCACTTTCAGAGTCTGGAGCTCTCCACCTCCACACTCTCTTACTCCCTTAGTCTCTGCTTTTGAGCAAGAGTGAGACCCAGTCACAAAACTATCCACTGATTGGTCAACTATCCCTCCGTCCGAACCATCCTTCCCGACCACCCACTCCTTCATGTTCTTTCAACTCGCAAATACGAAAATACAAAGAGAGATAACTCACAAAGTCGGCACAGACGGTCCCCGGCTTAGAAGCGACATCACAATTGATGCGGTTTTTCATCCGTGCATTCGTCTTTTTCCCGGGTGCGGCGCGGTGCTGGCACAGCGTGACTTTTTACTTTCGCCAGTTGCGATTCCTTTTCGTCTTTCACAACTGCGGTTAGTCGGGGGGCCGAGGGTGTGAGTTGCCAGCAGGGGAAATACTGTTCTCCTCCAACGAGTCGAACGCCCACGATTACTAAACCCCCCAAAGCACGGCGTGCACAACTTTCGAGCGCAGAACAGAGGCAAATTGTCCCCGAGAACAAAAAAGGGCAGTCCTGCTAGTGAGTAAGATATCGAACAGATTTGTTCGCGAAATCGTTTCGTATTAATCAGTATCAGTGCAATGGTCGAGTGTGACTTGTTTTTTCCGACATTTTTTGTTGGGGCACTAACGATGGATTCCATTTCCCATCGCTCCCAACGTATTCCAAACAAAGAGTTAAAGTATTACAAGTACATTTTTCACAAACAACTCCACTAACGGTAAATCCGTAGAAATAATGAGAACAAACGATAACAAACAACACCATCTATCATGTAATAGCTAAAAACCTTAATATAGGCAACCAACATCTCCTAAAGTTATACGAATGAGAACACTGAATCAAGCAACGCATCTATCATGTAATAACTACAAAAGTCTACCATTATGACCCTTTACACCCTGTATAAGAAAATTAGTCCAATTTATCTAGAGATTAATGAGGAAAATAGTAAACCGCCTAAGGAAACATGAACTTGACAACATGCCAAGTATTTTGTCGTCTGGGCTACGAGTATAACGAGTGGACAATTTAATACATAATATATTTGTCATCCAGGGCATAGAGCGTCGCCGTCGCTCGCTGCCAGCTGGAAGGGGGGGAGGGGAGGAATGAACCGTTTGTTAATTATAATTAACCGATGCTGGTCGGTTGTGGCGCTGCGGTACAAACGAAAGCTGGTCGCGTCTGCATCGCCCCGAACACGTCAAACAACGCACGAATCGACCTCAGTGTCGATGTCGTCTCCTGCTGCTCCATGCCGTTATGTAGGGACACAAATGCAAACGCATGCACATACTATACAGTGGCTCGCTTTAATTCAACGTCAACATCATCATTGTGATCCCCACAAATGAACGAACAAACGCTTAACGTGCAATTAGCATTTAACGAGCGCTGCAGCAGTTGCAATGAGAGAATGTGTATTTTCGATCAGATGACAATTAAATTCGTTGTTTTATATGCAGGCCTGTCTGGCTTGTCTGTATAGGCTGGACACTTCAAAGCCATTTGCAATTGTCAACAATTACGACTTATAAATAATATATAAAACTAGACCAGAAAATAATAAAGAGTTTTCGGACACCAAATATTGAATAATAATTTAAAATACCATAGGCAATCAATGATGCATCTTTTTTAAATATTTCATTTTGTCTATTTAATTTAAGAAAAACACATTTTTTTATCTTTTATCGTCTCTACGTTAAACAATTATGGTTAAGCAGTTACAGCTTATGTCTGCTGGAAGGACCATATAGGGATCCGGTTCGAAGTACCCTATAGGAATCCGATTCGAAGGACCATGAAAAGTTATCTGATCCGTTTGTAGTACCATTTACAACGTTAAGAAGCCTATGACCCCGAATATATTTACACCCTTTACTTTGTGATAGAATAACATATAACTCGAAAACGATTTAAAAACAGTTAAATGTCTTAAAAAGCCGAGACATTAGTGTACAATTAGATTTTTCACATGGGTTTACATCCCCTAAGTATATTTACTCCATTCATTTCGTGATACATTAAATATATCAACAAATGAAACAAGTAAAGTTAAAGATTTCAATAAAACTGACAATAGGCAACCAATAATTCCCATTTTCTATAAGGTCCACATTTATCACAGTTAAAAAATCCTGAAAACCATCTGCAATTGTCAACAATTACACTCAACCATCCTCGGTAAACATTTAATAACATCAAAAATGCAATAAAACCTTCTTCAGTCCTATAAGCAGAGCTTTAACTTGCCTTCAGCCGCACATTACGCGTTCGTTTTCGCTGCAGCAAAGCTCATCAAATATGAACGTCGCATAATAAAATATTAGCGTTTTCCGCATGTGCAGCATTGGCAGCAGCGGCTGCATTGTGAGCCATCAGCGGTGGGGGAAAGAGGGAAGGAGCTGGGGCTGCATGTTGCATCGGTATAATCACGCGTTATCGATGAACGCGTGCGCTCGTTCGTCTCGTTAAAATTGCATAAAGATCAAAAACGAATCAATGGTTGAATGAATAAACTGCACGTGAATTGTAATACATATATGCGCATACGTTGCGCGTTTTGCAATCAGGAATGATATTTTATTACCCCCTCCCCAATTTGCGCCCGTGCCCGGGCTCAACGAACGCACTCGCCAAAAGCATACACACCAAACGCTAATGCGTTTGTAAATAAATTATCGCCGCATGCATCATCAATTGGTGTAAAACTGGCGCAACATATTCGACTCGGCAATCGGCCATAATTTAATATGCAGCCGTTTAACATTTTGCGCTGCACATTTCGTAGTATTTCGTATGCATTCACACAAATAGTATGTAATTTGATACAACTTGGTTGCATATAGTTCATTCCTCGTTACATTCGATATTCTGGTATATTTCCTCTTGTTACAGTGCTGCATTCTATATTTGTTGAAAAAACAGCGCCATCTAGTATTGGATAGTCGAGATATATTTTATTAAATAAAATAAAAGGATAAAATCTTAAAATCTTTTCTCTACAGAATAAATTCTGCAATTTGATATCTTTTCAAAAACCGAAAACAACGCCATCCAGTGTTCGATAGTCGAGAGCTTACTAAACTAAACTGCTTTAAGTTGGTAAAGATAAAATCAATATCGGATTTCTTTGTTCCGGTAGTTTTTATTGCTCTACCATCGAAAGTTGTGGCTTGACCACATCGACGGCGGACACGACGTCGCCATTGATGATGATGAGATGATGATGTAGGTCAACAACCGTTGAAGTCGGCGCTGTCCGGAACGTGTGCACCGTGTGCAGCTGCAGCATGTCTGTCCGATGGACGACGGCGTCGATTCGTTACTCTTTAATGCCAAAGCGCGAATAACATCCGATAAAATTCAATCAAAACTCATTGTTTGATTAATTTAAAAAATTGAATTGTATTTTCCTTTCTATAACGTCAAAATCAATTGATTTCTCTTCAAATACATTTTTCAATAATATTTACTTCCCCTGAATATATTTAAACCATTTATTTATTTCTTACAAAATAACAAATACATAGGCAACCTAGCTGTCACTGATAATTATCTCATCGTAGGCAACAACACTAACATATTTACCACCAAATTGCTCCCCTTTAAGACGTCAAAACGCCATCTATTGTCGACTAGCTGTGAAGAATGATCGCGCAAGTTTACTCCAGTCGAGTTTGACTGCAGCCAAAGTAGCGGCAAGCCCTGATGACATTTGTACACATCAGTGGCGTTCGGCTCGTGCTCCTGCTCGTGTGCAGGGCACATAACAAATGGTTAGCGCCCGCTGCCGACTTCCGACACGCGCTCTCCTGCTCCTCTGCTCCAGCCTTGTACTCGCAGTCGTTGTATATACGCGTATGCATGTAGTCCTGCAGTCGAGATTTGCGATTGTAACGACTTTAGCGTTCGTTGGCACCATGCAATACCCAGCAGCAGCAGCACTCGGAAAAGTCACTCGCAAACGAAAAACGAATTGCCGACTGCGAGTGCTAGTGACGTGTGCATCTCGCCGAGGCGACGTAATGCAACCAAGCATGCACCACTAGCGCAGATGTGTATTAGTGTGTATATGTATGAATATTTGTATGTATGTGGGAGTGTGTGAGCAATGCAATTCCGTGTGCATCCTGAAACGGCAGTATTGCGAATGTGTGCAGCCTAGTAATGCAGTATAACTCGGCTAACTCGATGGCGACGGCAAGTCATACAAATTGTTCACAATCAAGACAGTCCCTGCCTCTCACCTACCCCACAGTTTCCTCCCACTCCTCTAACCCCTTACTGGGAGCTATTACCAGTAACTTCTCTGTCTGTTTCTCGTTTTCTCTTTCTCCGTTTCTCTGTTTCAACAGCACAGGATTGGGAAAGTGCCACGAGGCAAGAAGTGAATTAATTTAATCGCCGTGTTGCGCACACACACACACACATATTCACACAAACTCGTAAGAAGAATGGCAATTTCTTGGGCTCCATCGTGAATTTCATAGCCGCGAGCTGTGGAAATTAATTGAGATCCATTTGCGTTATATTTGCGAATGTGGAATGGGGAACGAAGGTGGTAACCAAGACATATGGTATGCATGGAGTAGTTCCATGCAGGCGCTGGCTCTTCGGCTCCTTCAAAGAGAGGAGAGGGGCAGAAAGGACGAGGCGGTCGGTAGCAGCAGGAAGAGTTCAGGCATCATCATTCCTGACGTTTCAGCGTTTGCACATTTCGCGAATGGCCCGCATCGTCGACATCGTAAAGAGACATGTGTTAGACACACGCTGGATTAGGACGAGGCGAAATGCAAATAGATAAAATTGCAAATGCACTACCGATGTCAAACTCATGCGAAGCGAAGAAAATACCTCCCATCAATATTCTCTCTATAAAATACCATAAGACCACCATAACATCCCGAATTTCTACGTTTCCCAATTTATACCAAGGATATACCAAGAAACAAACAAAAATTAATGTTTAACTTGACTTGGCGTGAATTAATGAGTTTCTTTATCGTTTTTCCCGGCTCATAATTTGCACCCCGAAAGAAAAAAAACGGCGACCAATTTTCCAACGCATTGCATCGGTGCCAGCGGAGGCGTTTTTCCTCTGGCTAAATATGTCAGGAATATGTGCTATGCCCCCATTTGTACCCTCCCCCAAACCTCCTCACCCGCACTCCCACCCCTTGAGCCCCTGGTTGGCATTTACAAATTTCCTCAACGGCTCAATGCAACACACAGAAATTAAACCACCAAAAAAAGCCATCACTGGCATACACACACCCACACACAACCTGCAGCGACGAGGAGACGAGGGAGGGCGCTCCGTACCAGACAGAAAAACTAACCGGAAATTCTTTTTCCTCATTTTCTTTGCACACCAAAATGTGTGCGCTCAAAACCCAACTCCGTCGTTTAATTATCGAAAGCAAACTTTTTGCATCGCGTCCACGGCTGCATCATCCATGCGCGCTTTATCCCGAAAAACTAGAGGGTGACGTGAGGGGAGTTTTTCATGGTGGAACCAACACGGCCATTTATTATGGCTAAATCTGCGCATGGCCAGCACCAGAGCGCTGGGCATGAAAATTTCTTAGTGCCACCTCGTTCACCACGCGGCGGACAGCGGAGGGAGGCACGTGCTAGCTCGTGGATAGAGGAACTTACCACCCGCGACCGCCACCCACCACATTAGCGCCACATCGTATGACGCCTGTGCATCGTGTGGTTAAAGGTGGAAAAAAATGTGCAGCTGCACAGCTGTGCCATCGCCATAACCTCAAACCTGCTAGGCAGGAGAGCAGAAGAGTAAAACGAAAGATATAGAGAGTGAGAGAAAGAGAGTATGTGTGAGAAAGAGAAAGTAAGAGAGGAGGTTTGTACCCCACAGCCATCAACTTTCTACCACATCGTATCTATCCATGTATGTGTAAATGTGACGGTTTCTGTGTGCACAAGATGATGCAGGAATGAGGACGAATGTGGAGGAATTAATCATGAGATGTGTACGCCATGCGAGTTCCCTTTCCAAAAACATTCCCTAATTGGAATACACAGACGGATTCCATCTATCAACGGGTTGCATACACCTACACCCACATACACACTTACAGACTTACACACACTTCAACAACAAGCCAAATACACGAAACCTCACACACATCCCACAAACTCTTGACAAAAACCCTCCCCATAATTTAATGGCAACAAACAAATTAATAACGATTCGTTTCTCTGCAGCCGCCGCGCCGCCAATACGGTCGGGTTGTTTTTCCGGTCATTCGGACGTTCCGTTCGCCTGCGCGCGTTCGCTCTCGTCTCTCCCAGACTAGTAGATCAATTGAGATAGTTGGACGTAACATGAGCAAAGTCAAAGAGACAAACACGGGGCTTGGTTGGGCAAGTGCAAGAATGCATTGCCACAACTTCCACGACGCGGTCGCTACACCAGAAACGACACACATACACACCAGTCCGAAGCGTATACACAAATATTGGAAACCTATGCCCATACACTCAAACTCAAGCTAGGTACACATATAGATAGAACCATAGAGAACCAAACAAGCAGCTAACGCGTAATAACCGCCTATCGTATCTCGTTTCGAAAAATGTTTACTTCGGGCAATGCACAACCATACACATATACACAGCCAACCAAGCTAGGCTAACGATAAATCACATAAAGTTAATTAATAAATTGTGTGTACCCCGTTTTGTCGATAACTACCTATCAAACTCACGTACCTAAATTTGATCATGTGATGTTTACCACTACAAATTAGTCTACAATTGTATATGTGAGATACATTTTGAGAAAGACTGATCTAGTAGGAATTACTAGATAGTTTTCTAAAGCGTATGTGCACCATTAATATTTAACACCTATTCGGAATTAATTTAATCTCGCCGGTTACGCCCGGAAAACAAAATTCTTATTTGTCTGCCGCTACCTTTCATTCAACGCGAGCCGGGCCGTGAGCTGACACTCTCCGGGTCGCCGCACAACGCTACGCCACACCACGCCACATACCCAAAATGGGAATAGGAATGAGAATGGAAATTGAATATAATAAAAGCCCAAGCGGCGCGGCGCACCAGCGGCGCATACGAAATCATTTCCGGTGTTTGTTGTGCTCGCTGCTCGCCACTCGCGCCACTATAGCTCACTCCTATGCACATTTCGCATCATTTCGTTTATTTCTCTATCTAGCCCCTTTTAACTGCAAGAAGCAGCATGTTCAGCGAACACGAAAGACAGAGAGAAACGAGCGGAATTGATTTTTTGTTAATTTCCGGACGACGCGCAACTCTTATTTGCATTTTGGCGCTACTACACATGCGCACCGGACACTAAAGCTTTTTCACAAAGTAATCTCTTTCTGTCTTCCTCTCTTTCTGCCCCTCACTCTTTCTCTTTCTGCCCCTCACTCTTTCTTTCACCCTCTCTATCTTCCTCTACTCTCATTCTCTCGCTCTATCTGCCAACATAGGCATATTTACACACATTAAAAGTCTGCGAATGTGTAAATACATTCTCTGTATACCAGGGTTGAGTACACGCAATGCTTTCAATTTGATAAACAAACGCCCCGTCCTGCGCCGGTGAAAATGTATTTAATTCGCACTTCACTTCGATGGAAGTAGAGTAGCAGAACGGTCCCCTTAATGCGACGCAAATAAATGCGAACGGATAAGGCGAAGAAAGACAAAATGCAAATGAAGAGGTCGCGACCCATTCCTCCGGGCTCCACTAAAGACGACTGGAAATTGAAACAAAAATGGAGAAACATCAACAATACAGGCAGCCAGTCGTCGTGCGGCCCACCACCCAACTCGCAAAGCTATCCGAGCCCCTAAACTCCTAAGAACTCCATTCGGACACGAGACACGCCTCGCCTATATTTATATTTCCTAACCCCGTTTCATGCAATTTGCATACATTTTCATAATTCTCAGCACGACGCACGACGCGACATTCCGGGGACATTCAACCCTCCCTCTCCCACCTTCTTCCCGTTCTCTCAACACTCAAACAAACGTTTGTGTTTAAAAAATGCGGAAATAAACAGTGAAATTACCATTGATATTTTATTTCCGTCATTTGCATCGCTTAAAAACAGTAAAAATATTTTATAACTTTACCGGTTTTTCACAACTGGGTTACGTAATATCATAAGTCACGCCTGTCAAATTCAAAGTTATTCATCGATGTACTTTTTTGTTGTTTCCTTTTCGCTTAGTGATTAAAGGTGATTACAGTCATTGTGCAAACGTATAAAAGTGTAAAAAGTGAAATAAACATTATTTCATTAACGTAATTGCAGCTCGCCTATCCTTAAAATGACATAATCAGATTATAATTATATCAAATGTTCTAATTCTGACAAATGTTTTAATTATAACTTTTTTAATTATAACAAATGTCGTAATTCTTAAAATAAATTATTATGTCATAAAAATATTATCGTAATCAAGAAATTAAGAACATACCTTTTATTATAATAATAGAAATATAACGTCTTCACTCACCTGAAATAGAAAAAAAACATAAATTTTAATAAAGGGACATTAAATTGTTTCAATCTACAATAATTAGGTTATTCAAGAAGCAACAATTTAAGTTATATTAATTTTTACTATGTAAAACACATTTTGAGGAAGTTAAAGGCGTATTTCCACGAAGCTTTTTTTATTTTCTTAAAATTAGTAACTCAAAAAAAATTCAAATGAATAAGACTTTGAATCGATCTTTGTTTTATGGCATTTAACGGTTCTAAACAGCGAAAAATTAGAGACGGATAATTGAGATTCTCCCCTTGTAAGATTCTCAACCTTAATTTCACGAAAACCACTCAACCGATGAGTTTGCAATTTTTTGTGGTTATTGTATGCATACTTATCTAGTCTTTGCCTTAGATTTTTTTTTCACCGATTGTTAGCTATTGTTTTTGGGCATAAGAGCGTATATTTCTTTGAAAATTCCTTCGTGAAGTTTTCGCGCTCAGATAGTGTGCCCAAACACGCCGTATCCACCCTAATTTTGTGTCAGATGATTTTCGATGAAGCGCCAGTGGTTACTATTTCGTCGTTTTTGCAACAATCTGCAGGCGACTCTAGTCAATTAAAAAAAACAATTAAAATATTCTCAAAGGCATAAACTTTCGCCTAAATAATACCCGATTCGATATGCCCAATAATATCTCTTAAAAATAATAAATTCAATTTAAAGCAATTTAAAAGTAATTACAAAACGATGAAACATTTTGCTCAAGGTCGGTGGTGGAGCAGCGGCGGTGGCGAAGGTTTAAAAATCACACGAAATAAATTTGATTACGAACAATAAATTACTTTTTGTTGAAGGCGCAGAAAGTTATATAAAATGCGCGTAATCCGCTTGGACGTAATGAATTTAGATAAATAATTTCGCGATCCCTTATTCTCTTGTGCACCGCACAGTGTCGCGCCCTTATCCCTTATACTTTTATCCCCCATTTTCCCGGCGAGGCCTACCAGAGATACTCCTCTACCACCAAAAGTTGATCCTTTATTGCTCAACTCTTACTCCTGTTCTTACTCTTTA
>WSZQ02066854.1:8376-18888 GCA_019419845.2 Weissflogia rhopalogaster
GTGATAAAGTAACATATAGTAGAGAATATGGTAGAGAATGAGTTCTTTGATATTCATAAACAACTTCATTGAATGTTCCACCTCGAGATTTACAAAATGCAAAACCACATCCTGATAAGAAAAAAATAGAAAATAGACTCTCTCTCAAGTTGGAGCAATTAAAAACAAGAAAAAATTACAATTGATAGTTTCTGAGGTATACGCCGCATAAATTCAGCTCGCATTCACCAATTTACTCCCAAAGTCAAGTTCGCGCATAGAAAATCTGGATATTAAACTTCCCTCTTCTACAGTCTTTTTTTACTCATGTTTAGCAAATTTTCTTTTAGAGATTCTTGTTGACAAAAACCATAATTATACAAAAAAATGTACGTGATCAAAATATAAAAATTACTGAGGAAGCAATTGTGGTCGCATAAACGTTGATACCAAATATATTGATATCAGATAACAAAAGTTAATCTCTTTACTATATTCTCCAGTTCCCTCTCCAGTCCGTTTCACTTTCTAATCCACCCTACTTTGTACTACACTATACTCTCCACTGAACCATCCAGCCTACTATACACTCCACTATAATCATCTCTACTATCTCTCCACTATTCTAAGCATTCAACTGTCTTCTCTAATGCCCGTTCTACTCCTTACTCTACGCTTCACTTTAACCTCCACTTTACTATTCACTCTACCTTCACTCTGGTCGCCACTGTACTCTCTCTTCTACGTTCCACTGTACCAGTCACTCTGGTCTCTATTCAACCACCCATTGTACTATTCACTCAAATATTCTCTCTGTTTTCTACTCTACATTCCACTTTTTTTTCTTAGACTTATAGAAAACTTGTATTAGTAAACCCTCACAAAAACTAACAACTAAAGATACTACTAAAGGTGCCCAAGTCGAGGAATCGATCAATGCATCGATATAATGGTCACTCCAGTGACAAACTCTGTCTCCGGGTGCACGGGAAAAAAAACTCGATCGGCGAGTTTCGAGTTTCCATCGAGCCATGGAGCAGCAGCCGGCCCCGAGATGCAGAAGACGCAGCGAAATTCGCGATTCGGGCGCATGCTCTTCCACGAAACGCGTGCCCCGCGCGCATTCCGCATCGCCCGCGCCGATCAAACATCCATTAATGAATGAGGCGCGAATTTTTTCCTTACCTATCCGTCCAGCAGAGTGCGTCGTCGCGATATCTGCAAGCAATCAAACATTTGTCAGTTAGTCCAACAAAGCTCCAAACACACTAAGAACAGATACAAAAAATGCATTCTATCCCTATACGCTGAAGCCTATACGTTAAGTTCGAAAACACGCTTTATCTAATTGTAAAATCAAATTATAAATCATCGTAGAAAAACGTGTCATTTGTTAAAAATCGTTGGAACATTTTAATAAATCCTCGTGTTGACTTGCGTGTAACACGAAGCTGGGCTGTGTCCGTTCAGCCTGCCGCCCTATCAAACGAATTTATTCACATTCTAACGCTTACCACGCGTACTCGCCATGGTTAGTAAGCAAGCTAGTTGGTTTAGCTCTTGCTCATGTACATATTGTACACACTGCACTGTGATTAATAATGATAATTTATAATTCCACGCGTTGCTGCGAGGCTGTGACAACGCGACACACGCTCCGGGGTGCTTGGTCGGTTCAGCAAGTGTTCGCTTGACCACAGTGGCGGGAGAGTACCGGTGTCACTATACTACTGGTGGAGAGCTTCAGTTACAGTAACAGGAACAACTTTTTCTCGATCGCTCCGAGAAGTCGCGCTGCTATCTGCTGGAGTTGGTAAAAACTACCGCAGTTAAACAAAGCAAAGGGTCGAAAAAGTTTGGTTTATTACAGCGCGGAAAGGTAGGCAAGATCCGAAGATCCAAGGGTAGCAGCTGATATACCTTGTTTGCAATTTTTTTTAACTCTATCCGAAATGGATTGTTTTTTTGTTGACGATGTCTTGGCTAATGGGCTTATTAAAACTATGAACAAGTTAGAGTCAAGGTGATGTTAGGTTATATGCTATTATTTTCTAGTAGTACTAGTACTATATATTCGAGTCTACACTGTACTCTACTCTCCACTTTACACTCAATTCTACTATACTCTCCTCTCTAGACTCTACTTTCCTCTCGACTTTCCACTCTACTCTGATGAATTAAAATCTACTCCATTAAAAAAAACGCAAAACTTCGAATCTCGGACAACTAATCTCATTAGTAACATATGACTATCCAACGACACCTTACACCAAACAATCGACAAACTTTGGATATAGAATCTCCGTTGATTTAATTTGCTAATATTGGAAGTTTACACAAGCGCATAGTGGATTCGCGCGTTTCGGGCGGCTAGCATCAGATTGTCATTACGCGAGTTTGAAGAGTTTCGGCTGATTTCACATGCGTTGGGCGTTTGGGCCCGGGATGCTGTCGCAGGACGGTTACACCCATTACCACCACATGCACACAACGGGACAACTTTACGAGGCGCACCACTTCCAGCCACATGTTACAAGCGCGCACCGCCCGCACCCAAACGCCATTCCATGCGAAATCACCCGTCTGCTTTCGCTTGGTTTATGCGCGCTACATGTCGAACATCTTTCGAGATCAGCGAACACACTATACATACTAGGTACGACCTGTGCGAATCCATTACCGGGCGAAATTTTCACAACGGCACGCACACGACGAACATTGTTGTTCGATCGTTTAACATCGTTTTAAGGTACATGCCGCTGGAGATCGTAAAATATCGTCGTTTTTATCTAATATTTTCTATCTTCTACTCTCCTTTACTCCTGACGCTCCTCTCCATTGCACTTTCCACTCTACTCGCTACCCCAATCTTCATTCTAGTCGACACTCCACTCTGCACTCTACTCTCCACAGAGATATCAAAAAATTATCGGAAATCGATTATAATCGATTGTGCAGGGCGATAATAATCATTTATTAGCCTATACAGCTACACACAAATGTTTGCGTGTCGAAGCCGACTTGAACTTTTACGCTTCATTTTTTCCTTAGTATTTGGAGAGTCTCCACTGTATTGTTCCCTTTACTCGCCACTCTACTCACAACTCTACTCACCACACTGCTCTCAACTGAATTATCTGCTCTACTTTTCTCCCTTCTTTACTCTCCACTTTACTATACATCCTACTCTACTCTCCACCCTACTATCTTCTCTAGAGGTCGTAAATCACCATACTTGCCCGTTTCTTTGTAATATTACCCACAGATTTACAGATTTCGGTAGAATTTTTATGAATTTTACGATTCCACATAGGGAGTGTGAATTTTCACACTTTTTATTCGTCATTCCGGGAGGGAACATGGCTCATAAGGTTAGGTCCGTAATATTTGCATTCGAAGACGCACGTGGCGCAATCATACGCAGCTGTCTATGGCTCATATTGCGCGATGTTATGAAAACTTCTGCGCATAAACGCGCATCAAGGTATTACGGTATGGATATCATCGGCGGTTGTTCGCAGCATCCAGCAACCAGCTGCAGCAGAAGACGAACAAGTAGATGCCTGAGCAGTTGTGTTGGTTGCGTAAAATAAATTCAAATTATGGCGATAACGATTGAAACAAGAGCAGCAAGTATCGCAATAATGTCTAACATCACGTTTTCGTCTACTACAAGATGCTACTGATAACTGCCAGCAAATTTATTCGTTGTGAAATCTTTAGTTTGTTATATTGTACTTATCTTTGGCCTGAATTATTTCTTGCCTTAATTGGTTTAACTGAAACTTTCATTTCTTTTATATAATTGAGGTACTTTATTGTTTTTTTTTTACCTGTAGGAACTTGACACAGTTTAAAAATGTCTGTAGGTGAACAATTTTTAGGGGAAATTCTAAAAGTTTAATTTAAATGAGTCCAAGATTTTTGAGAATTGCTTTGGGGTAGAAATTTCGTCAGTGACTTTTGGTTTTGGCGCGTTTGTGGTTAGTTTAACTCGGAATGAATACAATTGAATTGGTGGAATGTCGCTCCATTCACGAAGGCGAAATAAAACGAAACATCGCATTGTCTCCGCGCGTGTCATTTCCATTCGCGAGCGGCGGCAACGGCCAAACGCCATCCAAGCATCAATGTCGCCGGATCAAAAACTTGCACAAGGTTTCGAGAGACAAAGCCTTCGTCGCCCAACTGTCGTCGAATGTATTTGTGGCAGTCGGCAACATGCAGAGGAAATTCGGTAGTTGCTAGTCAAGTAGAGAGAGTTAAGAGTAAAGAGTGATAAGATGAAAGAGAGTAGTCGGCGGTTTGCAGACGATTTTCCAAAAAAAAAAAATCGAAAATATCTATCGAAAATATAATATCTATATTTCTAATGATATTTAGGAAATCTTCTCTGTATCTACTCATCACAATACAGACAAGCGCTGCTGAAGCTATACCAACTAACCGTTATACCGATGGGTGTAATCGAGGCCTATACAATCAGGACAGTGTAAAATAGCTCTCAATATAAATGTTATAATTATAAGCTCGGAAATTATCTGGAATTGCGTCCTAGGATTTTCCCCATATTTTTTTTTCAAAGATCTGGTACCGGACTTATGTTTAGTTTTGAAAATTTCATTTGTCAGTGCGTGGACTCTCCTTGTTAGTCAAATACTAAATACTATGTGAATATATTTTTAGAAAAAATATATATCTAGGGAAACTATGTACATACTTTTCGTTCGCTCTGGCGCGAACATCCTCTTTCTACTTTCCACTCTACTTTATTAAACATTTTACTCCCCACTCTTGACTACTCTCCACTCTGCTCCATTCCTCACTCTACTTTGCACTATACTCTCAACTAACTAGACTCTCTATTCTCCACTATTCACTCCACTCTACTCTGTTTTCTACTCTTTTCTCCACTATTTATGTTTTTAGAAACTTTGGATTCTAGAAAACCTATTGAACCATATCGAATTGCACAATCTGAAATATTTGATGCATTTCTGCGTTCAATTCTTCCAGAAAAAGAAATACGGCTCTACTCTAGCTTAATGATTGGAACGAAGGACGGCGTTATACGATTGAAGGCAGTGAAACGTATCGAGAATTGTCGTGCCTATTCAAAAATGCTTTCACGCACTTGCCTTTCCTCTCTTTAGCCGTTTTCTTCTGGAAAACGAGGGCGAATTTCTCATCCTCGACGTATGCAAAGCTAAAAACGCATATAAAGAATACCACTCGCTCCCTGACATCCCGGAACACTCCGGAACGTTAAAAAATCGCCCTTAATTGTGTGAAAAATACGCTAGAATAGAATTGTTCCCTTACTCTACATTTTCGACGCGTTTCAAATAGTTCGAAATAGAAAATCAAAAATCTAAATAAAGCGGGTGGTTTGATGCATTCCAATCGTGATTCCAATTCCTTCTCCTACTTCTCGAAGAAAGAAGAAAAAGTTGAAGTAGCCGGTAAACTTGAAGCTACTTTGTGCGTGGTAGCGCGACACGCACACGATATCGATATTGATGCCGGTGAGGACGTGGACGAGGTAATATATCCTGAATGGACGTGAACTTGTTTCAGGCATTTGTTTGGCGCTGGGATAGTGTGGTCGATTTGTAATTGGCCATTAGGTGGATGCACATGCGAATAGTGCCAGCAGAAGCCGATGCCGGCTGCGGCTGGGATGCCGAAGTGCGAGTAGTAGCGAGGCCTGTTTTGCGAAGTTATCTGTTGCGTGGTCATTCGTCACCGTGTTATCTCCCACCTGTCCGATGCACGCTTTGCTTTTAGCGCCTTGCTACGGGTTTTGGCAAAACGGCAAATTTATCGACTCTTGTGCGTGCCTAGGCGCCGACAAACTACCGCAAGACTGGTAGGCAAGTCACTTACCGCATGTTAATTACTTCTTTATTAAGAACTTTCTTGGGAATTATCTTATTCGATTTTTATTGCATTAATATTGACAGAAGGAAAGCTCTCCATTCCACTATCAAGTTTACGTCCAACTACACTTGACCTAAACTCTAAACTCAACTATCCACTGTACTCTCCGCTCTACTCTCTACTCTCCAATCGGCTCTCCACACTTCTCTCCACATTTTTTTGGTTTTTCTATTAATCCTGCCAAACCCATTTTAGCCTATTGCGATCAACTTTAGTATATTGTGCATGGATCTATTCTATTGGCCAATAATGGAGATTACCTTCGAAAAGGCTAGAATCCCTTTTTTGACTGACTTCCCCTTTGAATTCCGCGAGACTTAGCCTCTCAGTGTCTAGCAGGGAAAGTCCTTCAGGTGCTAGGGATACACAAATGCAGAGTAAGTGCTCTGTCGTTTCTCACTTTGCCAATATTGGTTAGGTGGTACAGGATCTCGGCATGACCTGTCAGTGGACTGACAAGTAGCTTTGGATCGTTCTTTTCCAGCCTTATAAATTTACAATCTCTGTCGAAGCAATCTCTTGGGCTGTCTAGGAACCTCTTCGATCCAACAGGCGGTCTCGGGACTAACACGATACCATTTCCTGATCCATTCCTTAACTGTGTATATAAATACTTCAAAGGTTCGTTCAGGACCATGGAAGGTCTCTGCCTTTTTAGACACATAATGACCGCCTTACAATTAGTGTTATAATATCTTGGTACGTGAGCAACCACGGGATTGTGAGTTTATAAACTGTATTGTAAACAGAACCTTCCTTCCTTTGCAATTTTAAAAGATTAATTGTTTTCTGCATAAATTAATGAAACTTACAAGGAGAGTGTCTCAATTGTCCAACACGGAATTGAATAAAATTTTGTGTACGTGTAGTATATATATTTTTACCCAACGTTACGTTTGCCCAAATATAATTCAAAGTTTGGTATGTATTGCTTTAACAGCAACATTCGTCGTATGAGTAAAGTGACATACTAATCAACACGCAGGCGCATGTGGACCAAATGACTGAAAATGACGAAAAATCCCGTGAACACAAATTATTTCCGTATATGTACTACACGTACAAAGAAGTTCATTCAATTCCATAACGGACAATTGAGACACTCTCCTTGTTAGTGAAATATAAAGTTATAGTTCAAGTAATTAATACATTTTCGTTGATAAAATCTTTTAAAATTTAAATTTATATTTCCTTCTAACGAAGTAATCATAACTTATTTTACAACTCTCCATATTATTATTCTTTACCCCTCTTTGAAATCATATTCTACTCCCCAATATTAAAGTCGTAAAAAAGTCTGAATCAACTTTGATTGTTTTACTTTAAAGTTTTTAGCGTTCTTGTTGTCTGTTGTGATTTTTCAATGCAAAAGTCGAATAAAACAAGAGCAGCAAAAATCGCACCGTTTCTCGCTTTGCGTCTGCTTTTTTCCCTTCTTTCTGAGATGAAACGCACACACGAAGCGGCGGTGGAAAAGAAGCGTCAGCTGAAAATTGTAGCTTTGTCGTTCGACAGCCGGGTATGTGTGCGAACGATGCCGATGCTGGTGGACGTACCCGAGGCGTATGATTATTATGCGACGATAATTTCCTCTCTCGGCGATTGCCAGCGAGGAGGCGAGAGCAAAGCGGTCGCGCTCGGTTGGATAATCATTCGAAGACAATGTCGATTCGCCCTGCTCTATACTTATCTCTAGGTTTAACCTCAAATTCAATTTGAACGTCCATACAAGAGCCGGAGATGAAGATACAAGCGGAATCATCTTCAATTTTCGATTTCTTATAAAATGATGAGAGTCGAATAAGATGAATGAAAATGTCACATCAGGAATTACGTTCATTTATGTCCATTTATTTTTTTATATCCGCATAATTATAAATTCTTGTGAATTCTTGTAGATAATTGTCAGGAGAGCATGCAGAGTACGATAACATAGTAAAGGGTGGTGTGGAGAGTCGTTTGCAGGGTATAGTGGAGAGTAGAGTGGATAGGACAATGTAGAGTAGTGTTGAATTTACTGAAGAGTATGGAGAACATTGTAACGAAAGAACAAAATACTTTCTTATAAAATGATTTAGAATTTTCTGACAGAAAAATATTAATATATTTGTGTTAAAATAAGTTTCTGGAAAATATATTTACTGATATCGCGGAAAGTTTTTTTGTGTAATTGCTAGAAGACAACGCAGCGACAGAAAGTGGAACTAAAATGGGAAATTCAAACTTTGTCCTAAAATATTTTGTACTCCACATATCACAGAATTCTCATTCTTGAAGTAATCGATTCTCCATTAAATGTAATTTCATTTTGGGATAACCGCTTACACCGAGAGTACTATGGTGAATAAACAATATGAAGTGAAAAAACCTAGTTTTCAGAAAAAAAAGTTTAACGTTTACATTTTTCTACTTTAATTACGTAGATTTGATATTATAAGTAATAAAAGTTGAGTCTAATGAAATGTCATAAAACGTCAAAATGAAGCATCAAATGTTCCAAATTAACAGCAATTTTTATCAATTCTATTATCCATACCATTTACAGTAAAAAATTATTAGTTTCTACAGTTTCTTGAAGTTTAACTCAATATTTACCTATATTTCAATTAGAAAGAACAAAATGTTCTTTTTTGACGATCAAGAAAGAGTAATGATTAACCAACAACGCATTTTAAACAATTTTTACAAAGACAACAAAAAATATTGCATGTTGCAGGCACTTCTTAACAACAAACATTTTCATCGGCGTTAATTAAGAGTTATAGTTGTTCCAACAAACTCGCAAGCCCACATAGCCCACGTTTGAAGTTTTAAAACTTCGTGAATATCTTACAGCAAGTGCAGCAGAGATTCATCTCATGGCTGTGTTCGTATGAGTGTATGTGTGTGTATGTGTGTGTGTGCACGATGCGGTGGCGTTGGCATAATAATCAACCGGTGGCTATAAATCTGCGGCCTCATTACCTAAGCGTGTCGTTTTAATTGAAATCTTGTGTTTCCACCGGCACCACAATACACATCCACACATAAAACACATACTCATACACACTCAACATACTCAACACACTCAAACTCACTAACACATGCACACAGGCATCACATAAACACATCCTCATGCAAACAACCCCTTCTTGTCGCCGCCTAGGCGCCGACTTTCAACTTTACAACGCGCAACAAAACATTTATTGTCGCCGTCGATGCTTTCGTCGACGATTCATTAATTAAGTTAATTATTATTTTATCTTGGAGCAGCCGGCAACTGCCAAGGGCCACAAGTAGCTCGGAATTATCTCGACGCATAAATTAGACACCGCTTGTTTAGCGTTTTTTTTGTTCTTCTTCACGGTTTCAGGGGGTTGTCTGCTCGGTGGCAGATTACTAGACGCCTGATTAATATGCATTGGCTTCTGCTCCCTGATGCGCGGGTGGATCAATCAAACAACCCCCTGGAGGGGTATTGTAGGGGTATCGAAGGTTTAAGACTACATTGGGGTTTCGTGCGTGCTAATTTCAGCAGCTGGACCACCAACCAACCTTCTTGATTCCGATCTTCGTTCCTAATCGCATTCCAATTTATTTTAATCTGATTTATATCAACGCAAATCGGTTTAACTTTAATCTGATTATACTCTAAGTCGGTAATTGTTGTTTTGTGACTTGACTTGATACTTTTCTCCTTTATTCTACTTTGGAATGAGGGTTTTTTTCTTTATTTATTTTTTTCGTTTTTAAAGTAATTTGTTTTCAATTTGTTCGATTTCCTTCAATCTTTTCTTCGATCTTGATGTATCTTGTACGCGGACATCATTTTACGCTCTGCATTGCACGTTAAGTTTAGCGTTAATTTCATCTAGTGTGGCGGCGGCTTTCAGAAGAAGACTTTGAAGGCAGAAGTGTGGGAGAACATTAAGAAAATCTCATCCTACCGATGCGAAGAGTGCACCGAGAGCACGAGAGAGGCGTTCGAGCGTGACTGTCTTTCGAACACTCTAAGTACGTACTAAGTACTTTTACATCGATGGAAGCTTTGAATTGATTGAAGTTGAAGTTTGAAAAATTTTGAATTATTGATCAGGAACATGTCGCTGTTCTGTTTTTTTTACTTAGAACTTTATAAGTAGCTGATTTATTAATATAATTAAGATTCTTGGCAATTGTAATAGGTTTTCAAATGATTTCAGTGTTTTTCAAATTGAATAGGATTATATACCAATCTTTTCCGTAATTGTACCTTATTTTTCTATTAGGTTTTACCAAAGAGGTGATTTGTATATTCCCTATTAGTCGTTTGGCACTTGAAAAGTAAGGTTGATCCCTATAGATCATAGAAAATAAAATTTTCTACGAAAAATTAACGAATTAACAAACTGAGAACTTGGAAATCATGCTCTGGAAAAGCTAAATTTCTGGTTAAACTAATTGAGATAATTATATTCCCTTAACTTATGCTGATAGAAAAAGAGTTCATGTATCGAATATTGGTATCCCCAAATCTTTCACATGTACAGTTAGGGAGCTACGTCATTTCAAACATGACAAATTGTCAAATATGTTAGTCACATGCCCTGCTCGAAAATTTACAAAATATGCTTT
>WSZQ02066854.1:18988-35683 GCA_019419845.2 Weissflogia rhopalogaster
AATATCACAAAATATACCACATTTATAGTTAGGGAGTCTCGGGAATTCAACAATTACGAATTATTGAAAATTTTAGACATATGCCCTGATAGAAAATTTCAAAAACATGCTATTGGAAACTTCATTTTTTAGCTAAACTAATTAAGTTAATTCAACTTTCTCAACTTTTACTGGTAGAAGATGAGTTTGTGCATCGAATAATGTTATATCAAATATGTCATATTTATAGTTAGAGCGCCTCGACTCTTCAAAGATATGGAAGTTTTGAAAATTGTAGACATATGCACTGCTCGAAAACTTCAAGAACATGTAATTGAAAACTTTATTTTCACATTGAACTAATTGAGATAATTCAATTTGTCTTATTACAAGCCATTTTAAATTAAGTTTACTTAAGATACATGGCAATATTCACTAAATTTCAAGATTTCTAGTAATATTTTTGAATATTGTTTTTAAGAATACACATGAGAGGTTAAACCTCAAAAATAGTAAAGGCTCGAAGGTTCCAAAGGGTCTAATGCATATCAATTGAGCTGTGCTCGTCTAGCGTCCCGGGAATCGGGAATGAAAACGCTGATAGTGTTGATATTTCTATTCCTTTTCCTCTTCCTCCTCATCGTCGTTGGCAATGGCATATGAGTAGATAGTTTCCCTCCAACTCCATTTTTCCTCTTTGTCTATCAGACCATCACTATATCTATTCCCTTCTTTCAAAGCTCCTATCCTCTGAGGATCATCTGAGTTTGGAGACGTAAAGACGAACAGACGAAACGGAAGAATGAAAGCCAGACAATCGGGCAATCGAAAAGTGCTTTATTAAATCGAAGTCAGTGCAAAGATCACGCATCTCTCCTACACTCTTGCCATCTATGTTTTTTCTGTCTTTCATGTCTTCCCAGCATCTCCTGTCTTTCCTGCATCTCCTGCCATCACACTCGGAGTGTGACTCCATTGTGAAGGCGACACTTATCTAACACCTAATCGGAAATACGACAATCGTCTTAACCCCCCTCCGGGCATAGACTCGCTTCAGATTGGCAGCAATTTCCGCTGGCATGTCAGTATCACAGAACGAAATTGTCACAATATAGAGATAAATAACGGTTATTAACTCACGTTTTAACTCGATTTTAAACACGAGCCGAATGCGAGAAAAATTCGCTCGTGGTGCAGCAGCGAAGAGACGAGAACATTGCACGTTGTCGAGCACGCCTTAAACTAATTAATAATTTTGTCTCGCTGCGCACAGGCGCGCGCAAAATGAAAACATTAATATCCGAGCGTGTCCCATCCGCGCATGTATCATACATCATCTCTTAAGCATGTTGGTTCCCAAGACTATGGCTTAAGTCTTACGTTCTTCCCAGGATTTACTTTTATGTCTTTTATTGGGCGTTCTAAGTTTTATTGCTTAGGTCTAAGAGTTTACTTAAAGCTGTTAAAAGTTTTCTTAATGGGTTAATTTAAGGATAGATTTACAAAAAAATGCCACAACGGCGCATTCCCGATAATCCAATCTTAATCTTTAGATTTATTATGGCCAAACGCAGCAAATTTACGAAAAATCCCACAATTTTCAGGCAAATCAATGTTGGACAATTCCGGCACTTTATTGAATTTATATTTATAATTTTTATTGATATTTATAGAATTTACTTTGCTCACAATTAGTGGTATGAGTTAAAAGTTGAGACATTTTCCTAAATCGGACAACATTGAAGGGACGTTGCGATCTAACTAAAAGTCCGACAAAGGGAGAGTAAGGATTGTTCAACACCGATTTGACTGAACATTTTTGTACGTTTAGTACATGTATAGATACAATTTCGGTTCATTAGAATTTTCGCCGTGTGGCCAGATAAAATTCCAAAATGTCTCGTCCCTGATATTGCCCTACAAACTAGATGATCCTTTTTGGGAAATCTTAGGTTTTTTCTGGCCAAACGGAGCAAATTGTCGAAAAATCCCACCATTTTCAGCCAATTGTTGGACAATTCTGACAAGTATGAGAAAAAAAAAACAAAAAAACACAAAAACATAAAAAAATAAACTTACTAAATTATGCAAATTAACTTAGCTTATTTAAACCCAACCTGTAAAATCTGCAACATAAATTTTTAAGAAATGAATATTTAAATGTTTTCGCTAAAAAGATTCAAATTCAAACTCTAACAACTTATGCATGCTGATTAGGTCAGCCAACTTATCACACCCTCCCGACCGATATCCCTATCCCGATATCACATTTATATTAGTTCGAAAGCTTTCCCATTTTTCCTCTTTTTCCTCCTTGCCTCCTTTTCACTCCCAACCCCAATCTCTTTCTTGGTGGAGGCACTTAGTCGACTTGCGGTTTTTTTTACTTAACTTCGAAGATCGCAAACCCTGCTGCCTGTTAAAAAAGGCGTACCTTATATAATATTAAAGACACCTCCATAACACCCCAAGCCGCTCCTCTAGCCGCCGCCTGCAAAAACCGCAAACCCTCTACGCCGTCTACTGTGTAATAAATACATATGTATACAGTTTTTTCGTGTACCACTTCAAACAGCATCCGGCGGGCGTTAAGTGAGTTGAGAGTTAAAAAAGAAACAGCAGGGGAAGGTGCAGGCGGCGATGGCGGTGGTTGCAATAGAGTATTGGAGGGTGTTGGAGAGAAAAATCTTCAGGGCCGAAACCGCAGCACGCAGAAAAAAGCGAGTGGAAAGCCGAGGACACAATCCAGATGAATAATATATGCTGAATTTATTTCCGACGCGAGTGTTGAATTGAAATCACCGAATTATGGTCTTGATGCCAAAGATGCATTTTGATTTTTCAATATTTCAAAATGAAGAAATACAATCTCATTATTACTTTCATAATCACTTATATGGTTTAATTTATTTTTATGGTAATTTGAATTTTAAATAGTTTTAGTTAAATAAACTAATTTTAAGTCATCTTAAGTTAAGCCTTTTTAAATGTTGGAAGATTATATCAAATTTAGTTGAATTAGAGTCAACAAAAGTTTAAAGCATCTTACATTTTTTAGAATTTTCTTACGCCCCTTTAAAAATCTGCGGACTCCATGGTGTTTGGTATGGCACGGGGAGTAATAATGCATAAAAGCTAAAGGGAAATTTAATTCTGAATCGATTGGTATATGATTTGTGTGCCTAGGATCAAGATAAATATAAATTTAAGTGATTTATTTTCAAGTCATTTTTCTGACAGTGAAAATGTCGCAGTTATCAGTCTCAACTTTTATCAGTTATACTATCAATTGCAAGAAACTTAACGAAAAAGTATTGCGAGAGTTTGTAGCAAATTTCACACTAAATCGATTTGAACATGCTTTATAATTTTAGGATTATGGGAAATATGATTTAAAATAGAATCTTTAGGACAGGCCATTTTTGGTGATCGTTGATGTTGATTTTATTAGGCTCAACTTCTCCAATGTATAACATGATTTGTAAACAATTAATCGAAAAACGGTTGCAACAAATAATGGTAAATTTCATTCGGATTCGATTGTAATATAATTTGTGTACATAGGAGCAAGATAAATATAGTTAAAAGTAAAATCTTTAGCAGAAGAAATTTCAATGTTTCCGCCTGAAAATGTCGCGGTTATTAAACTTAACTTTTATTTTTTAACAGTTATAACATCAATTCAAAGTAACTAAATGAAAAAGTGTTGCAAGAGTTTGTAGCAAATTTCATACTGAATCGATTAGTGTATGATTTATAATCCTAGAATTATGAGAAATATGAATAAAAAGGTAATTTTTAAAAGCACCTATTTTCGGAATACTCTTTTTTGTACATAAGATTTCTTATTGTTTAAACTATCTTAAATCCTCAATAGGTATATCAGAATAAACTATATTTAAATAAGAATCAATAAGTGTATTAATGAGAATTTTAAAATTAGTATCTTAGAAATTGTTATAAAACAAAATTTGAATGTCATATATTAGTTCCTCTCTTTGCTGCTACATGGTACAGTAGGCTCATCTTAAGTAGTTAAATTAATTAATAAGGAATCTTCATTGAATAAAATATTTCCAACACATATAAATAAAGGCGTTGGCATTCCTCAATATTGGTAGACAAATTGATTAAGCAATTAATTACGTATTAAGCTAATTCGATTAATATCAAAAACCTGTTTCGCTTCGTAGCTCGGATTACGCTTTAAATTTATACATAACCACGACGTGGTTCGGTGGCACTCAATGATCTCTTCTGGGTGTGTATTTGTGTGGCGTAGCGTGAAAAATTTACATTTTGATACATTTTTGAAGTTTGTAATTCTTTCGCTCCTGATCCCGATTTCGTCTTCCTCATGTCTCACTTACGCATTTGCATATTAAGCTCGCAGACTGGCGCCCACGAAGGACGGTGAGGAGTAAGACAAAGAAAAAAAGTGATGTTGCATAATGCGAATCGGAATATCCATCATGTATACAAATTAGATGACATATAGGTGGTGTGCTTATAATATGCATAATCGAAACGTAATCATGATGATGCGAAAATGGAAAATGTCTTCTTCGGCGGGGTGTTGGGGGGTCTAAAACAAAACACACCCCTCAACAAGAGTAAGAAATATAATGGGATGTATCCCTCAAAAGATTTTTTTGAATTTTAATAGGTTTTATATTGAGATGAGAAAAAAATCATGTTTTTGATAAAGTCAAGAAATATATAAAACTCGGTTATTTTAATATAAGATTACTTAAGTCACACCACATGTACGTTCATTATTTATGTCTTCCTAACAAGGGCCCTACAACCTTTCAAAATTAATGAATACAAAATCTTACAAAAACATGCTTCGGAAAATTTCATTATCCGACCAAACGAATTAAGATAATTAATCTTTTTCATCTGTTTTATAGATGGAGAATGCTGGATTCGCAAGAGGAGTGCCAGGATTGTCCAACACTCATTTGGCTGAAAATGTTTGTATGTGTAGTACACATATAGGATAATATCGGTTAATGGGATTTTTCGCCGATTTGCGCCGTTTCGCCAGAAGAAAATGTCAAAGATTTCCCAAATTTTACTTTGGTGAAACGACGCAAAATAGCGAAATATCTCTTTTCTCTCAATTTTTGTAAAATAATTTTCCTAATATCAATAGTTTTGGTTTAGATTATGTTTCCGAGATTAAGCATAACGGAATCTAAATAAACTCACATAATAACTTAATCTAACCCAACTAAACTAATATTTATCGATAATTTCAATTTTTAATAATATCGATATATCAATATCGACATTTTTAATATCGTTTTGACATGTCATATCTGTTTAACATGATATAAACTTAAACAAACTGCATCACTGATAAACGGTAAAGGTTCATAGAGACCGCAGATTATAGTTTCTAGACAAGACCTAAATGAGTTATAGTTAAACTTAATAAATAAAGAAATCAATTTAATATTTAATGATTTCAGTTTAATTAAATAAATAATTAAAATTAGCAATTTTATTCCACATTTTAGGTACTATATTATATGTTTTGATCTGATATTTGTTGGTATCCAAGAAATTACCAACAATAACGATTTTCTGCCACATTAGCATTGCATTGATCTGCTTTTATGTATTATTGTAATTATTATATTTGGCGGAGACTGCTAGATCGCTATATGTATTATTATTATTAGTAGTAGTAATACTTTAAATATCGATTTATGTCATTACATGTATCGATTACCAATACGTTTTTTATATTTTATAATAGTATTATGTTTTTCTATTAAATCACGGATACAGATTAGTAACACTTCTGTATGAATCCGAGATTCCATGTGTATTAATGATCACAATAGATTGTTGGTAACTGTAATTAGTTCTGAAATCCATTTACGTTTCGATAAGATCGATATTGATAATATCGATATTTTCAGGACGATATTTCGATATTGATATATCGTAAAATTGTAAATATCGATTTCGAAACATATCGATATTTCATCATCGTCTGACTTGTCTAAATATAACATAACCTAACCTAACCTAACCTAAAAAAATGTAACCTATCCAAACTCCAAATAAACCCAAACAAACTTTAAGCGTATTTAAGCAAATGAAATAAAGTGTTAAAGAATTTTAAGAGTTCCACTTTGAAATGATTTCTACACTTAAGTCTTGAAAATCAACCAACAAAATAAATAAAACGCTTTATGAAAAACCCCGAAATTATGAAGTGTGAGAAATCACTGAGTGTTTACACTCCATAGCGCTCGAGGCAGCAATGAAAACAACTCATTAGCGAGCTATTAAACTTCGCTCCTTCTTTCTCTCCTCGCCGTCTTTCTATTCTATGCTTCCATCTAACCATAGCCAACATTATTTTTCCTACCACTTTTCTACATGCCATGCCTCCGGGCCATTTTCCAAGCGTTTAACTTCGATAAATCATAGCTAAATATCACGATAATAAATATCTACAACCCCAACGGCAAGAAAAGGCAATAGCAAGAGGAAAAAATTGGTCGCCCGTCGTTTAGGAACAGAGAGGAACAAATTAATGCAAATACTCGTGGCTCGGATGACTTATTCGCACTCAATATTAGCACTCTACTTCCAGGCGCAAAAATATAAGATGTCAAGGGGTGCTCCAGCCTGCTGCCGGCTGGAGTGTTTTAAAGAATAATCACACGACGTGCGAGATGGTGGTGCATATAAGGGTTGCTGCGCAAGGAGCACAGGAGCCGGTGCAATGCAGTCAAGTTAGTAAGAAAAAAAAGGTGTCAGAGGAGCAAAAAAATCAGACTTGCAAATTTTCAAACGTGCAGCACCAACGACACCCTCTCTCACCCTCTCGCGTGGAGGCATTTAGCCTTTTGCGCCCTCCTGGGCTAGCCTCTCCCTAATTTTCCTCGATGGTCTATGGTTTGTACGAGGTGGAATGAACCCTCGGGCTGTTTTCATCGCATTAAATTATTTCGCGCCACGCCGTGGAATTATAGAAACAGTTGTTCCCAATGTCCCCAAATGCGATATTTGCATATTTTTTAGGAGATTTTTTTGACTCATTTCTTTAATTTCACGCCAGCTCTTTTAATTATTTTCGATTAGGTGTAATTAGATACTTAGACACTTAATAAAATGAATTGTAATCATTTGAATCGAAATTTTTTATCTTTAGGCAGTTTGTCTTTAGACAACTTTTTAAGCTATATTAAGTTAGTAGTAAAAAATCACCGAAAAAATGGTTAGGATTTTTCATGAGGTGATAATTTCGTTGATTTATGTACTTTGGGTATTTGACGCCATATAGGAGAATAATGAGGAGTTTATTTTGATAGCAAACTTTTTATTTAACCCTTACCCCTATCAGCATCGATTTAATTATTAATGTTTTAACACCAGAGTATTCCTCTCTGAATTTTCAATTAATTTTGTTTGAACATCATCAGGCAGACTAGTTTCGAAGATAATGGAGTATACCTATTCTTATAAACTGTTACATTGAAAATTGCAAACTTTAATTGTCTTTTTAGGACACTTGCAGCAATTGAAAAATATGGGACTTGCAGAATTTTGTCTAATTTAGATCATATAAATAACATAATCAAAGGAAAAGAGTCGCTGTCTATTTTTATTTTTTCTTATGGAAATTCCTAACAATTCTTTTTCTGTGATTTTTTACTAATATCATACCGGTATTTTTTAAAGACTTTCGCCATTTTTAAGACTTAAGACAACTTTTTTGAGAGTTAAAACAACGTTTTTAAGACTTAAGACAACGTTTTAAGAATTAAAACAACTTTTTTAAAGTTATTCTACAACTTTTAAGAAGAGATTTTGTTGTAGAATAAGATTAATTCATTTGTTAATTTCAATTTTAGTTTTAGCGATCTTATGTTTACTTCAAGATATTCTGGCTTCCACTCACTTTGTTTGCTTACTACATCTTGACATCTCATTAATTCCGGGAATTTCGGAGATTTTCGTTGACTTAAGCATGTTGGGCAAGTTATTATTTGACTTTGGTTATGACAACGGTAAACTGTGAACAGTGGACTACTCAAAAGTGCACTATTCATGTGCCTAGTTTTGTTTTATTTAAAATCTACACTATTGCAATAATTGAACTTTGAAATGAATTTAATTAAGAAAAATGATATAGGCAACTACAATTATGTATCACTGAGAATGTCTAGATAATTTTCAAGGGTCCTTGACTATGGATTAGTACATTATTTGTAAGTTTACTGATTTGACTATTTATTGATAATATTTTTCGTGGTGAAGTTTCTCATAGAGGTAAAAGAAGGAGTTTTGATGATAGAAGTATTTTCAGACGACATGTTTTCCGTTCGATTGTAAGAAATTAATCTCTGTTTGGTGTCGCTGGTTTCCCGCGGTGACAAGAAGCCGCTAGAAATTAGTACCAACTCACTAGGTGCCTCATCGTACCCAGCAGGATGCCAGGAACTCTTGCTGGGAGCACTGCGACAACATCAGAGTGTTGTTGTGATTTCAATTAATATCATTTTGATATAACTTGTAGGCTTCTTAAAGTCTACTTTTGAAAACTTATTTAAAACTTGGAACATTTAATATTAGCTTAATTAAAACTTGGTGCAATTGATATAAAAAAAAAACATCTTCTAGAAGACATAAAACTGAGACTTTTGAGACTCCAAAGAAATGAGTGTCAAAAGTCTCAGAAACAAATATATTCTTCAAAAGATGGCATCACATCTGGTGATTCCAATGCAAATGAGCAACAAGTGTCTTTGAGGTCTTTCAATAGGTTTGGCGTCTTTGAATGGGTTTGGGGTGCTTTCAAGTTTTGAAGGGGAGGATTGAAAGTACTTACCGATAGTAAGGGAACGCCTGCGGCATGTGGAGATCCATAGGTCCAGCAGGATGTCCATGGGCAGCACCGTATCCGTGATGGTCGCCCGTTTGCATCATGGTCCCAGCGGCGGCAGCTGCTGCAGCTGCCGCTGCCGTATGATGATGCCCCAAGACAGCCGCCCACGGCGACGAGGCAAACCCGCCCGGATGCTCCAGCCTGAACGATTTAAGCACCAATTAAACACTACACCACCTTCTTTAGCTACACGTATTTAGAAACAAGGTCTCACTGGATCTCACTCATTTTACACTTTTAACACCGAGTAATTATGATTATGCACTTCCAAAGAATTAGTCACCCCAAGGTTCTATGCATACAACTTGTAGAGGGCTGTTGTAAACAATGACCAGGAAGTTTTAATGTTTGGTATGGAATAGCACTCCAGGTCTCCTTAGGTTCTTATCATTACTTCTTAGATTCTTACTATTAATAGTTGGTCAGAAAAACACTCCCGAGAAACATTGGTGACCTCTGATCTTATATCTCTTGTAGCTGTATCTCAAAAGTTGATTTAGCTAGTCCTTCCAATTTCGGTAGTTCTAATTTCGGTAGTTTACACTCCCGGAGAATTAGTAACCCCAGAGGTCTAAGCTTGTGATGACGAGTAATGATTAGTGTCGTTTATAATTATGACCTCGGAGGTGCTCGTCTTCGAGACCGGTGTTCGCACGTGCGTCTAGTGGAACGGACACTCGGCCATTGATCGCGCGCCACAGCCACCGAGCCGCGAGCCTGAATGGGGATCCTCTCGCTCTCGGCGCGGCCGCGAAAGAGTTGCCCGCGGTAAGGAGGCGGAGCCGGCGAGGGCGGGACGTGGCGCCTCCACCACCACCAGCAGCGCGACAGGCTCGACCACCACCACCACCACCGCGTCGACGTGCGCCTTATTTACGTGCGCCCAAACGCATTTCTGCGCTCATTCGTCACGACATCGATGTGGTGATACCCGCCGACGCATCACAATCTCTCTCTACTTTCCTTCCAAATACAAACTACTTCAAAATCCTACAACTTCTGCTCTCCTTTAGAATGGCTATTGGTAGTATTTCAATTCTACTGTTTGATTCAATAGCGATTGATGCAACAGTTGAAGATGTCAATGAAATTTTGTCTTAATTCTCTTTAAAACATCTTCCTAACGATTCAATTTTTCAATATCATGACAGTTTCAAAGAAGAAGTAGTTCAAAACAGTTCAAAGAAGATGAAGTTCTTTACAAATGATAAAATCGGTAAAAACTTCTTTGCAATTACTTTAGTACTGATCACTTGAATCTATGATAAGTTTGTAACTACTATTCATAGTCGCCTCTGAGAGGAACCTATATCAGTGCTGATTCCCTAGAACACATCATTGGTGACATCTTGAACTGTTTTTTTTTTAAATTTAGTAAGGGAAAATCCCGAGTGTGTCTAAACTAATCACATAAACCAGCAATCTACGCAAATTATTATAGAACTTGGGGAAACAATAAAATATACGTGTTGAAGTGCATGACAGTCATGAAAAAACTTCCAGAGAATTGGTGACCCCTCGTTGCCATGAAAAGCAACCTATGGAAGCAACGAAACTTATTAATATTAAAATCCTGAGGTGAAATCAAATTGACTTGCCTCTTTTTCAGAAACTGAAAATCGGAATTCCTTCATTCATTAACATGTCAGTACCTCGACTTTCAGAAAATTAGTGACCTCCGGTCTTTCACATTACCTTTGAAAGCAATCTAAAGAAATGTATCAAAACTTATTAATATTAATATTGACGTGTTGATTTGAAATGAAAATGATGTCTCTTTTTCAGGAAACTGAAAAAATGGTTTCCTTCAAGTCATTGGCTAGGGAGTGATGCTCAGAAAATTGATGACCCCAGGTCTTCCACGTTTTCCTTAAAACAACTTATAAAACATAGAAATCTTGCAAAACTCTGAGATTCTGATATGAAATATCCCCTTTCTTCTGTTCGAAAATGGTAAAAATCCATGACCAGGTACTGACTTTCAGAAAATGTGTAGCCCCCAGTCTTCCACGTTGTTCAAAAAAGGAATCTATAAAACTTGGAGGATCAACAAAACCTAAATTTTGATATTCTAAATTGAATTGATTAGAAAAATGACTTCCTTCAAGTCATTGACCACCTACTGACTCCCAAAATATTGGTGACCCCCATCTTTATACCACCCAATAGTATTAATTTATCAATTATTTCATTCCAATAGCTCTTGCAACAAACAAAATTCGTTTCTACCTCTTTGAGACTACTCACAAACACCCAAAATCCCAGAATTCCAAAAAAGCAGTTAATTACAAATGTTACCAAACTAACCACACATTACCCACTAACGTAATCCACCGAATTGAATCTAGAGGACAAATAAAACTCAAATTTTGAAACAATGAAACCAGCGAAATGAAATCGGATACATGTTTAACATCGAAGTTTGAAGTCCCCTTCATTTCGGAGACCTCAAAAGCCATCATATCACCGCTCCCTCCATCGCTTCATTTAGGACCCTTTTCCGAAATGGTCATTTCAACAACCCTCTGGAAATTTAACGGCCGCAAATTGGTTTCTAATACCTTTTCTGTGACCGTTTAGCCGCAATTGATTCATATTTCATTTGCCATATCGACATCCGAGCCAAAATTAGCTAAAAATTTATATTAAACTCATAAATCTAAATTTACGCTTTTAGCACGCAGAAGTATGCCGCCCCTCAGCTCCTTGCCGGGTTGATTTATGGCGATTAATAAACTACATTGAGGAATATCTACGCGTGTGCAATTTAAATATGAATTTAATTCATGCATTCCTGCACACTGGGCAACGAAGATCTTCACACTTCGTTGAAGGCATCAGCGAATGAACGGGTTTTATCGTGCATCAACATTAATTACTCGCTGTAATTAAGTGGCTTCAGTGAAGCCAATTATGCGTTATCGATATGTTCGTACGTTGTAATCGCGACAAACGAGCTGAAAGCTTTTCAGGCAACAATGAAAAAAAAAACGACAAGTTGCTCGGCTCGTAAAAAAACCGAGCACGTACTCAGGCTGTGCGCTGTCTTCTTTTCTCACATTTCCTCGACGTCTGCGACTTGGACGCTCGATTCATATTTCGGAAAAGTGAATGAAAGTCGGACTTAAGTCAGGTGAGTCAGTGGCAGGCGTGTGTGCAGGTAGCACGTTCGCATTCTTTACTGCTCCTCCTGCTGACAGCGTTTTGGCCAGTGGACATCAAGATAAGGCGTTTCCTGTCGTCGGGTTCGGTCCACCGTTCCCCGACAACGACCACGACGACGCAGGGCCTTTTTGAAGATGCCTTCCGTGAGAAGTGCACTATGGGACCGAGAAAATAATTCATAAACATGGTTAGTTTGTAAATAAAACGTAGACGTTCCACGCAGGTTTTTGGATAACGACGTGTTTGAGTCTCGCGTGTTTTGTCTCTTGTTCATTCTTTTTATTGGGATTCATCATTTTTTTGGTAGGAGGTTAACAAGATGATTATTAACAGGCTTATCTTTATCATGGGGATATCTGTTTATCTTTGGCTTTATGGATTTAATGGGAGGACATTTTTAAGAATATAATTTTTGCTCTTTTCCTTGATAGATCCTTGAAAATGAGGAATAGTTGGAAGAGTTTCATTCACATCTTCATGTAATTATCTGAAAGAAGACTCGTCCTTTTTGACAGTTAAGTTCTTTTTGCGAGCTATACACTTTGAACCGATATATTTAGAGTAATAGAACTTTGAACTGAAAGAATTTGGGTACAGAACTTTTCCCGATAACTTAATCCAACTAATTTTGGTATTCGAAGCTCTTTCCCAATAAGCCACCAGGTCTTGATTCTATTGTAAGAATACTTCTTGAATACTTCGTTTATTAGCATTCATAGTCCTTTTTGAGTTCATGCTGGAAATATCAAAAAGAAAGTTTCGACATTTAGAAGTTGACTTATCCCGGTAATCTGCTCGTACAAAGAACAAGGAAAAGTATGTCATAACCACATGGGAAACACCTTATGTCTAGCCGAAAACGAGGTTGCACTACCACCCTAGGAATCTATAATCCCTGTGATGATGTCAGAGGCTTTCACAGAGATTCCTTATAAGGAAACCCTAAAAATTTATAAACTGAAAAATGTTCGATTGCTTGCAATAAATCTTCCATAATAAAATAGTACATTGTACAATGAGCAGGGTACCCTTTTCCTCAAGAGTATGAAAAATTGAACTTCATGCGAGTAAGGAAAGTGCAGTTTATGTTTGTTTGACACTATTCTTTTTCTATGACTTTTATATATAAAAAGAATTTCTTAATCAAAACGATACTGAAATGTGTACGTTATACAACAGGAGTAGAAAAACAGTTGGAAACTTTGGCATCTCCTGTAAATTATGTGCGTTTTAGGAGGCCTCCCGTTGTACGCGTATGAACACATGGAATGTCACAATTAGAGCCAACCGATCAGCAATTACGACGCCATTGTCATGCCAGAATCGGTAAAGAAATGCGATTAAAATGCGATCGACGCGCAACGACTGTTGACACAGTGTCACGTTCGAACTTTCTACGAATTACACCTCGAACATTTCGAAAATGTATTGATATGCATGTCCTTCATCGCTTTCCACATCATGCAAACAAAGTCTTCAGTCACGGAGACAATGTCCTACTATATGTCATTTGCAGTAAAAATTGATTTCTGTTCCAGATTCCATAGTTCCTGACTCTCGAAAGTCCTAGAATAACTTTCTGGGAATGAAACTATATTAAGCAAAGTGTCAAGAAATGACGTGACTCTAGAAAGAATTTTAGAATTCGAAATCTATCAGATCAGACTTCTTAGAGGAAGATAGGAAGAGATAAACATTATTCTAAGTCTCCAGGCACGTAGTCTGTACGCTACTGTATATAAATTGAATAAATACTGCTTTCTGTACCAAGTTATTCAGTTCCAGAAGTCCCTGAAAATCTTCGTATGACTTTCCAAGAATGAAAAACTATATTAATTCAAGTCTCTAGACAGAGAGAGATCGATCCTGACATGTTAATTGAGGTGAAAAGGGATTCTGCTCCATATTTAGTTCCTAGCCTTTGAAACCTCTTCTGGAATTCGGACTTCCTAGAGAAGATAGCCCAGAGATTTTGAATGTTATGGACCTGATTCATCATTCAAAGTCTCCGGGCACGGAGTCTATATCCTAAATCCTGTACCAGTCGAAGAAAAAATTGATTTCTGTTCCAGATTCAGTCCTCAAACCGTTTAGATGAGACTTCCGTAAAATTAGGGGATTTTTCCTCTGACCCAGACTGCGTGTGGGACGTGTGGTACGTGCGTGCACGTGGCCAGACGATGACGACGACGACGAACGAGGGTTGGTCAACCACAACCCTTGCTGACCGCTAAACGGTTTGCATTCTCCCATCCTCAATTGCAACCACCCGGAATCATTGCGTGCGTGTAAGTGTGACAAAAGGCCACGCAGCGATGGCCCCCTGTTTGGTGCCTTCTGTTTTCGGGCCGTGAAGGTGCAGGGAAGGGCTCTGCGTAGTGTGGTGCACCGACGACGTCGACGTCGTCCGTCAGCAAAGGCAGTGGCAGAGCGCGTTAGCATGCGGCGCTCGTCGTCGCCGCCGCTTCGTCGTTCTGCAGGCTGGTGGCGTACCGACGCACCGACCGGCATGCTAACTACCTTCCTACGTGCCTCAGCCGCCCGCCGGATGCTCCCAAACGCATCCATACACACTCATACACCCGCACACATAGTCACACACGGAACCGTTCACAGCATTCAATATATACATACGTATAATACACACACGTGGAAAAGTCTTGCCACCGAACCGAAAAGCATTATGCTTCCTAGTTCGACAACTCTCAACGGCCACACTGAGTGGAGAAGAGTTCGACGTTATCGAACCGCAGGCATCAAGAACCATTGGTATTACACGTTGCCAATCATGTCCAAGAAGTCCTACTAACATATTCCAAACATAACTTCTTAGATAACCTCTATGGTAATTAATCTAAACCTACTCTAAACCTGTAACTTAACCTGATCTATCTTAAACTAACCTTCAAATGGTCTCACATGTGCGTTGAATGGAGCTCATGACTTGTTGATTCGTCAACTAGTTGAGCAGACAACATTAAAGATTTTTAAGTGATGTTAACTCAATTTTAAGATAATTTGTTTCTGTTAGCAAGAAAATAATTTATTTTCTAAAATCTTTCTTCCACTCTTCTAGTTTACAGTTATTGCGCGGTTATCTGGATATATAGATAGCCAATTAAACGCAGTTCAAGGAAACACTATTTGATTTTACATATTCTCATTAGAAGTGCCATTAATTATGATTGAAAATCTATAAACATTAAACATTTTGTGTTCTCCACTTTTTAGCAAAAATTGGTATACTTTTAAAAATCGCTCTTGCAAAATGTATCTTTAAAGATATTTTGATGAAATTTGGCCCATAGATAGTCAATAAAATATTCATTCAGCTAACAATTCCCGATTCGTCGGATTTTCATTGGAACTGTGACTAATTAAGATAGAAAATTAGACATTTAGTGTTCTCCATATTTTGGTAAAAACTTTAAACCTTCTAAAATCTTTCTTCAAGACTGTATTATTAAAGATATTTTAATAAAATTTGGTACATGCATAGTGTTCTTTATAATGTACTTTAAGATAACATTACATAATTCGCCTAATTTTCATTGAAACGCGGATTAATTAAGATTGAAAATTAAACATTTCGTGATCGCAAATTTTGGGCAAAAAAATTCTATCAAATCGATACCTAAACTTTGAATTTTCTATTATGATTCTGTGTATTTAAAAAAAGTTGTAATGTTACTAAATTATGGAAGTGAAGAAGATAATATGAAACAAGAAATGTAACAACTCATCAAACACCAACTAAAAGCCGTATTATAAAAGATTAAGATCCAATTTGGCGTAATACTGAATGAACATCACTTTTACTTGCAGGCCGTTTTTGATGATAAATAGCCGAGGTGCTGGACAGACGCAAGACACAACAACGGAACAGGTTTTAATTGAAGTTTGTGTGTCGATCAGATCATCATCGAGACGCGCTCGCACGCTACCAAGTTGGCGTCAACAGCGAAGAAAAACGAGCGTCGAAACTCGCGATGATGTTGATGGACCATCATCGGAGGACCAAAGTCGCGATTGAGAAGCGCGTCATCCACGAGAGAAACGCGGCAAAAAGGAAGGAAAAAAGCGCAGAAGGCATCGCGTATAAGATAACAGGGCGCTTCCAGTCAAGCGTCAAATTAACTCGAGTAACGTATTACCTGCGAGAAATGCGATAATCCAGTCTTGTCTATTGCGGTCGCGTCGTTGACGCACATAAATAATGGCGGACCAACGCAAGCGCATATGGGTAACAAACATACACACGCATGTGTACACTTTTCCTAGGAATTCGAGCATCATCCTAGCGTGGCACGAAGTACCTATCGAAAACTATTACAAACGCGATGAAGGCAAAAAGGCGTCACGTCGGATTAAACGTATTGATTGAATTGCAGTCGCGTCGCTAAACTAAACACGGGGGCTCGATTTTCCTCCGAGGGCGTGAAATCAACCTAGAATTGTTTGAAAATCTTCACGTGTGCCCTTTGTGTGATTATTAACTATCCGCTTTACCTTAGCTTTGATGCCGAGGTTTTGATAGAATGTTAGTGATTTGGTGGTGCAATTTCGCGCCTTATTTTATGTTCTCTTCTTTTTAACAAATTATATTGTTATTCAGCATAATTTTTAAGTATATTTTG
>WSZQ02066854.1:35783-64057 GCA_019419845.2 Weissflogia rhopalogaster
ATTTCGCGCCTTATTTTATGTTCTCTTCTTTTTAACAAATTATATTGTTATTCAGCATAATTTTTAAGTATATTTTGGTTTGTTTCACTTGGTGCTTGTTTAACTTGTCAAATGTATTTGTTGATTTCAGAGTGCAGTTTTAGAAATATTTTCATGAAACTCGGCTAGTAGATAGTCATTTAAACGCACTTCAAAATGGCATAAGATTTGCTACATTTTTATTAAAAGTTTCGAACAATTTAGCAAAATATGAGAAAGTTTCTAAAATCGTTCACCTAGACGGCAATTTTAAAGATACTTTAATGAAATTCGAATAATACAGAGTTGATTAAATGCACTTTAAGATTACATTAAAAAATTGGGCTGATTTTGGCCAGAACTATAATTAATTAAGGTTTAAATATAAATGTTGGTATAATTTTTTTTTAATGGCTGCCAATCTTTCTAAAATCTTCGCCCAAGACTACTTTTTAAAGATATTTCTATACATTTTGGTACATATGTTGCTAATTAAACACACTTCATGATGACGTAAAATGTGTTTGTAAATTTTATGTATAAGTATTATTAATTATGATTCAAACTAAACATTTGATATTTTTCCAAATAATTAGACATAAAATGACACTTTATAAAATCTTCCCTCAATGCCGCAATTTTATGGATATTTTAATCACATTTGATACAAACATGACCCATTAAACACATTTCAAGATAACATAACAAGATTCGACAATTTTTCTTAAGAAGCACATTTTTGGAAGAAGCACAACTTGTTTTCGTGACTTTGTAGTTCATATTGTCCAAAACTAAAATATCATAACATAGAATATCATAGAATATAATAGAATATCTTAAAAACTAGTATATTTTCTTAATAAATATATGTTACAAGATGGCATAATATGTCTTCAAAAAATTACTTTCACATAAAATTATCTTATGGCGAGTTTTATAATGCAAGTGATTTGGTCATGCAATTTCGCGCCTTATTTCACGAACTTTTTCAATCTTCTTCTACAGAGTGCTTTTTAAAAACACCTGTGCTGGTTTTGAGTGCACACTTCAAGATGCCGATGATCCTGTATGGTAAATTTTGCTACATTACTAATGTAATATCTTCAACTTATGTTTCAGAGACTTTACAGAGATGCTGGATGGATGGTCAGGTGTGCATGTCGCTTGTGCGATTCGTACAAAGAAGCATATCATTAGCGGAGAAACGAGGTAACAACAATAATCAATTATTAGAAGAATGCCGCGGACTGCATGCGAGTGGGTGTCGTAATATCAAATAATGACAAGGCATGATGCGCGATCGATTCATCTCTCATCGGTTGGTTACACTAGTCTTCTCAGCCAACTTCAGGACGACTTCACCGACAGTAAAGAACAGAAGAGGAAAGAATTGTGTAAAAGGAAGCATTTGAAAAATGGAAAATATTTTTTAAATAAATGTGTATCTTGCAAATTCCAAATTTATCTTTTAAATTATTTAGAGAAAATCCTATTTAAATAAGCTAATTATTATTAGCTTATTTACTTACCTTTCCAGTGTATCCATATATCAGAATAAGCAAGGACTGCAATTTGAAAGATAATTGATATGAAATGAAATTCGGCCAATAGGTAGTCTATTAAATGCACTTCAGTATAACAGTATAAAATTTAATAGATTTTCATTTAAACTAAGATTAATTAAGATTTTTAAGTAAATATATGTGTTTTTTCGAATAATTTAGCAAAATATGAGAAACTTTCTAAAACCGTTCACCAAAACTGCACGTTTAATTATATTTTAATAAAATATGGTTAATAGGTAGTCAATTAATCGCACTTTATGATAACACTAAGATTTTGTAGATTTTCATCAGAAGTACGAGTAATTGAGATTTTAAAGTAAATATTTGTGTTTTATTCGAACAAGTTGGCAAAATACGTTAAATGTTGCACGTTCACCTAGGCTGCAATCTTAAAGATCTTTTAATGAAATTCGGCTAATAGGTAGATAATTTGGCGGACTTCAAGATAACACTACAGGATTTGATAGATATTCATTAGGAGTGCGATTAATTAAGATTTTAAAATAAATATGTGTATAGAATAATTTGGCAAAATATGAGAAATTTTATAAACTTGTTTAATAATACCACAATTTTGAAGATTTTTCAATAAAATTTGATAACCTAATAGACAATTAAACACACTTTCGGAGAATATTATAAAATTAGACTTATTTTAGCTAGAAATACGATTAATCAAGGTTTAAAAGTAAATTTATCACATATCATATTTATCCAAACAATTTAACAAAAAATGATAAAACATTCTAATCTTTAGATAATTTTTATTCTATTACCAAAGGCTTTATATTTGATTTACATCTATTAATTAATTACCTACCTTAATTAAGGTAATTTCTATACATCAGAATGAACACAGCTTAAATATTCTAGACTGGGTAACAAAAGAAAATATTAACAGTTTTGTTTAAGACATTTATTCCAAAAACAAAATCAAATATAAATAACGTTTTCTGACGCAACTTCGCAAGTGTATGTAAGTTCGCTTAAATAAAATATGCCTAAACGGCGTTCGTTATAAATGATGCAAAATACATTCCTAAATGCAAGAAACACATCATAAATAATGCAACAATGTAAACATTGTCTAAACAAAAGATTGTTGCGAGCAATGACGAGCGCCAAACACATTGACCTAATCTAATCATCGTTTCTTCCTCGCGCATAGTTAATCCAACCGTCACAAAACAAAATAAAACTGTACCGAGTTACATGCCTTAAGTTTAAACTATCTTAGCACGACATGCAAACTTAAAACTTAGACTGGCTTTAAAAAATACGATAGTATAGTAGTAGAAGCATATTGCTTCTTCTTCAAAATACATGCAAACTTTTAAATAGTAAGTTATGACGATTGAACGAATCATGCGTAATATTAACACATTGCATTTCCTTGCAACAATTAATGAGATAAATATCATCTTATACGAACCGTTAGGTAGAAATTAAGTAATTTTTCGCAACGTTTGTCATGCGAAATGCGACATTTTTTTCTTGTTTAGATCGGTATAAAAATGGTTCTAATTCTAATGAACACATACATTCCCATCAAAGGAGTCGTTTGAGACAAGATGGGGAAACTCACCTCATAAAAGTAACATATGTAAATGGAAATTACGATAAACTATGTCAACATAATCATAACAAAAATATATATATCATATAAGTACGCATGCAAATTTCAACTTCCAAGGTTGGCATGCCTTTAAACTGACATAAAAATATAACAGAAATCTTTGAAATACGCAACACGATGTTTGATGAAATGCGTATTCATTTACCTCTTTACTTGTTCACTTGCTTCGATTTCACTCGTTTTCATAACGCTCTTAATTTAAGATAAACCTTACTTAGTGATTGTGATCATCGTAAACGTACTTTAAACAATACTTGATATTCTAATCGCCGACCATAACAACATGTTACAAATGTGACTGATACACAAACGACAAGCAGCTTAGCAACATATATTACTCTTGTTCGATTTGTGCCTTTTTTTGTAAAAATATTCATAACTATCTACATTCAAATGCAATCTCTCATCCGAGCATAAATAAAAAGTGCACAGAAACAATAGAAAAAAAAACAAGACTTAAAATAGATATATAGAATACAAAAAGTTGAAATTTTCGATGAAATATTACATTCCAATAGAATCACTTTTGATTTACACCCGGTGTATACTTATTGTAAAATGTACATTTCAATTATGTACATTTGAAATTGTCGGCACATCGTATTACTTACGCAAAAGTTAATTTAATTTTCTTCTAAAATAGTTTTCATGGCCTCCATAATTATGTGTTTTTTTCTTTCCCTCACAAATATATAAAAGATCGCGATCAATGTAAAACTGTTTAAAAATTTCAGATTAAAGTAGTAAGGAACTTAATGTTTTTAAGTTTTAAGTAACAAAAAAGATACGAATTTGCTAAAAATTACTTTAAATAATGGCTGAAAATGTAAGAAATTACCTCCTGTTTTAGGGTACCACCGTACCTCCAATCAACTGCATGAAGAGTGGTTTAGTTGGATTTAAATTGGTGGTGGACCACGTACATGCTGCAGACGTGGGCTCAGCGACAGGTTGAGGTTGTTCATGTTGTCGCAGCAATGCGGCTCCAGCCAGCAGGCAAGGAAGAAAAGGGCGAGCAGGGCAAACTGAAAGGAGGCAGAGGCGCGCAACACGCGCTTGAACCATGATGTGGGACGCGGCGTGTCGTCCGGGTCGCCACCACTACCGGCCACAACCACCGAATCGCTGCAAGCACACACCCGAAAACGGGAAAATCATGCGTTAATTCTTTTACGACTGCCCCGCCGTGCCACATTACAGGCACCGTCCTGCAGTTAGGTTTAAACATTAATGGAAATAGCCCTCCAACGGGGAGTAATGATCATGAATTTGCTATTACAAGTTAGGTATAATTTTGGGACCTCCCTTGATTTTAATATCATAAGCTATTTTTTAAACTTTATAATACCAAAATCAGAAGTGAAAAAGTATCTAGAAAGGCGACTGGGATACAAATAGGTAAACTGGTTACAATGGGGACGAATTGAAAATATTTACAATTGATATATGCAGAAGATGTAAAAACATATGTAAAATCATATGTTATTCTAAGTACGCCTGTGTAAATGGCTTACTTATAAATATATAAAAGTTGTATTTGATTATTTAGGTACCTCAGATCATGATCTATACACAAGTTAAAATTAATTGTAGCACATGCCGGGTACAAGTGCAACGATTAATCTCCTTGCTCACAGCGGGTGTTACATTTAATAAATTAGTCTAAACGCGAGCTTCATTTTTCTTGTCAAAACACAGCCTCCTTCTGAACGTGGTACTGTCGTCCTTGTTTCCCCCGTGAAAAAACGCAACGCATTTGCGAAAAAAAGCCAGCAAGTAACACGATCCCCGAGGTGTAAAATATGGTGTCACTTTTAATGCTAGCCTTTTACAGTTCCTGCAAATGATCGAATCGGAATTGGCGCGCATACCATATCGAAGCATGTAATGACAACGGCTCCAAAGCCACGAAAAAACTTACTGAATTAATTTAATAGTGCAAATACCAAAAGTGTGAAATCTAGACACTAGTTTTTCGCAGCAAATGCATCGACGTTTTGGTCCCACCCTGAAGGAGTCTTAAAAGGCTTACCTTAAAGGTGTGGTTGTAGAGACTGCAGTGCGTACGATAATGGAGCGACACTTGAGCTGCAGCGTGCGAAGTTCCTCCTCGACGGCTGCTAATCGCTGGCGCATCCTTACGCGAGCATCACTGTCAGGGGCCATCACCACCTCCAATTGTCGGACAAGCCGACGGATTGCCGTCAGACGACGCTCACGTTCTCCCACGTCGTGCTCAGAACCCTCGTCTGAGATGCCACTATCTGAAAAGGAGCCCTCAGTGAGGATCTCCGTAAACGCACAGGCCTGTAACAAGGAAATATCTCGCTGAAATAACGCGCCGAACAAAAACTAACCAAAGTTGGCAAAAACTAGAGATAACAGGATAACCGGTGAACTGCAGAATGCATCATCACCCTCGCCGCCTGCAAATAGAAGCGAGCGAGCACACAGTGGGATGAAAGCAATTCGGGAGAAAGGGATGCTGAATAGTGCAAACTGTATGTATCGACTCTTTCCCGGGCACTTTGGAATGATGCGCGCCCGTAGTAATGAAAAGCGACGCGCTGCATACAAAGCAGGTTCTTGACGCGGCGAAATATCTGCCAGCAGGAAACGCTCTACTCCCGTCGGGGTCCCGCAATCCTTTGTAGCTATGGAAGCGCGGCGAAATAATGCTCCCGAATTTCATATTACCTCGAAATTGCGCGCGAATCAACGCTGAATAAATTCCTCCGCTACTTTGCTGTTTGCTAGAAAGCTCGAACGAAGCCTGGTCGAGAACCAATTAAAAATTTAGCCATTTCCCGCGCAAATTGCATATTAGTGGACGCTACCGGATCGCACGTATTTGAAAAATTCAACGCTTAATCCAATCCCAACGATGGTTTGCTTCTTCCTGCGGTTTGGGAGAGCGGGCTTCGGTTGTAATCTGAGTATGTGAAACCTTCTCATGCACAATGGCGCAGCAATGGTTGCACCGACGCGATGCGATATTAAATTTGTATTTTTACGTTGATTTCCGTAGAATGTGGAAGCGCTCACACGCCTGCTGGTGGTGTATGCGCCTCTAGGTGTATGTGTGCGTCTCGAAACGTGACCAGAAAGCCCAAACATACCGGGCCCCGGCTATTAACGATCCGGGAACATACGAGAGTTGAAGCTTGCCTGCCGGCCTGCCTGCTTGCAGCAAAACAGCTTCAACTTTCGGTGGAAACTACCGCCGAAATGTTCACGCCGCGTTTCATAGACAATAGGAAAATCAATCAGAACCATCCTCGGAAAATGGGGAATCGACAGATAACAATTTACAATGTGTAGCATCTAGTAGTATAATCTAGTATCCAATTAAAAATAAAAGTTGATATTTTTAAAATATATACTTACATCCGATTTTGGTTCTGAAAGCAACTTTGCCA
The DNA here is from genome assembly GCA_019419845.2 of Weissflogia rhopalogaster. NCBI lineage: Eukaryota > Metazoa > Arthropoda > Insecta > Coleoptera > Staphylinidae > Weissflogia > Weissflogia rhopalogaster. The sequence goes on from WSZQ02066854.1 coordinate 42,422, forward strand.
CCCTTGCAGTGGTGACCACTTGGTTATCCAGTTGACCATCCTGTAGGGCAATGTCCAAGGCACCCAAACTCTGCTCATCATTTTTGAGATCGCCGCGAAGTTGATCCAAACGCGTCTCGAGGATTTGCCAGCTTTGCAGCAGGACATTCAGGCGGGTGACCCTTTCTGTGGCCCTATAAGATTATAAAAAAATGCTTGTTGTGTATGCCTAACAAATGGACATCAATTTTACAGTGTTTGACGTTTGTAATACGAAGAACTCCATCGTTAGAAACAATAAAGGAAATATTTTCACATGAAAAGCATTGGATTCATGATTATGTATTAACATGATTTGTATTCAAAACAGCCGGAATAATAAAAGTATTCGACGGTATACAGCTGCACCCACATGTGGCAAACGTGGTGTGCATGACCAAACAACAACGATTGCCCGTTTACTCAGTTTATTCAAACAAAATCCAAATTGAAATTAAAATCCCTCCAAACAGTCAGCCATTGCGAGGAGGTTGTTTGCAATGGGGAGCCAGCTAATGGCAGCAGGAAGTTGGCTTGCATTCTCTCAGGCTGTAGGTACCAAAGCAAGTTGTTGGTACCATTGCTGGAGTACCTAGTTCTTGGTGTCACCACCAGGCCACTCACCGATTGTTGATTTCGTAGCATATGCGATACAACTCCGACACGTCGGCTTTGAGCGAGGAAGCGGCGTAGTCGGCGGCGTGCGCGGTCGTAAAATGGTTAACGGCCACGTTCACTTTGAGCAGCTTCTTTTTGTGCTCCTCGATGTTGGCGAGTTCAGCCTGCAAAAGAGAACGCCACACACATTTTGCCTTAGTACCAGCCACCACACATATACATTGATGGAAACGGACATTGTTACATGCTAAAGTACGAATTGCATACGCTCTAGAGGGAAACAAACAGGCATGCACAAGAAGTGCGCACCGCCAAGTCCCAAAGCGGGTACCGGCTCGAGATCACACAACATCGCCGGGGCCCGTGCACACGCCGGCCAACAAAAGTCATTTATCGACGGCGAGAGAGGAGACTGCCTGCCGCTTAAATGATTAACTCGCCTTGCAGGCCTTTCCGGCGAGCGGTAAGCGCGGCCAACGTCACTTCGAATCATAATTCCGCCGCGTATAAATCATCTCGGATAAATATCATTAAGAGGCACAAAGGCGCATGCACGCGCCCCTTTTCATCTCATGTTTACCCAACGTGTCAAAACATCGCTAGCGATTTATATAGAATCGATCATTAATTAAATGATTTTCTAAATGGTACACGTATAAATATATTCCATTTCAATTAGAACAATCTTTCTTTTGCATTTTTTTAGAATTGTACTCATTTTTGTTACCATTTTTATTAACCATTTTTACAATTTATGCTACCATTTCCGTCATTTTTTGAAAATAGAGAATGCAGGTTAATAAAAATGAAGGAAAGCATTCCAATGTTAAGTCGAACGAGGCCAAATTCCAAGTGCGCCTCGGTACACGAAGTAATCGAGGTGTTCCCCAAGGATTTCAGGAGGGACCGTCGGGCGTCCCGAGTGTGCCGTCACTCGATACAGCCGTGTCCAGCCAGCAGAAGGTAGCAGCGGTGCCAACAGCGAGCAGTCGTATATCGTCGCCGGACGACATTGATGACCGTATATGTATAAATTACTCAAGTTTATTACCGTCCGGCGATGGACGACGATGGCGTCGGATCCGGGGACCGCGTGCGGCCGTCTCTTTTTTTATATATAAAGCGCCCGCGCTTTATAGAAAATGTACCAAAGCGAAGTAAACAAACTCATGGTCGCAAAAAAAGCGCAGCAAACATGTACAAACCAAAATGGAACAAGCAGGTTGAGTCGAACATTAGGTCCCCAGTGCGACAACGAAAATAATTTATGATATCACCTACGTTTTACGGGCATGTATGCATAATTCAATGATTTGCGTTGAATGTAAACATATGTATGACAAAGCTCCATTGATCGAAAAGCATTGGCGGCCTGTGGGATCGGTAAGGGACGGCTTGTGGCAGTAGCGGAGGCGCCAATGAAAAAGCAAAAATTCACATCGATTGATTGGCTGTTGATTGCAAATCGAATTACGAAGCGACGTGTTACGCAAACGCGCACGTGGTACATACGTGTGCGGCAAGCGGGGCACGCGTGCCTGCCACGCAAAACGGCGGCGGCATACCAATGACAAGCCGCCCCCCAAAATCCGGCTAGACACATCCAGCCGAACATCAAACATATAGAATTTGCTTGAATATCGTCCAAAATTTCCGGGAATACATTTATAGTGCATATATCACTATATCTAGGCAAAATTTAACTATTTGGTTTATTGGTAAATTTAAAACACTCAAAATAAAGATTTTTTAAAATTAATTTTGTTAGTTGTTAAAGTTCCAAGAAAGTTTCATCCACATTTTAAGATAAAATAAAGAAATATTTTTGGTAACCTGGGTATTTTGTAATTTTAGAAATTTTCATTTTCAGCATTGGGGGTAAAATGCTGCAAATCGATATCGATTGCGTGGAGATGAAATATTTGCACCCACGCCGCACGGCCAAGATTAAGACTTGGACGTGCCGCCTCCGTGCTGCCGCCACAGCCTCCACCGCCGCCTCCGCTAACGTCGCTGGCTGATGGCGACTTCGGGAGTCTGGTCACGTAGCCGGCCCGAGAGCAGCTCGACACGGCTACGCTTTTATCGTCGTTTCCAACTCGGAAAATATCTGCACACGCCTTTTTTTATATTTTACGCATCGGAGGCAAGCGAAAAATCGATACTTCGCCCTACATGTGGCATTATTACAAAATTTAATAAAAGACAATAGAATTAAATTATGAAAAGGCCCAAACATTTCCCAAAAACACAAGCCTAATCTCCAGCAACCGAAAGAAATTCAAACCAGTAAGGAATAAACTTCGTCAAAATATGTACGTGGCGACATCTACCAGCAAAGATACAAACATTTAGTTTAGTTGGTAGACTCACTCATAGATGGTGCAACAATGTCAATTTTCAAATTAATCGTAGTTATATAGGCTTTGAAATTTGAAAATAAAATACTTACATTGTAGAGATCAATATCTCGACTAATATCCTCCAAAGTGTTAACAGTAACACTCTCGATTGTATTGGGGATGTGCACCGATAGCAGGTTGTTCTTCAGCTGCAGAATTTCGTTCTGAAGACCGCGATACTCCTGGGTTGTGCAAATACGCTTTTTCAGACTCTGCCAGCTCGTAATGAGATCTGTAAAAGCAAAACTCAGATTACTCGTACGCTCTACGTAATCCTCATGATCCAGCACCATCACCACCCACCGAAAATTACTCTATTTAGCTTGCACTAAGTTTAGCAGTAAGTGCCGCCACCAAAAATCGGTTAGTAAAAAAGCAGGACAACCCAAAGTAAGGATGAAGTTTTAAATTCATTACAGCTTCTCGAAAATTTGCAAATCTGTTGCTGTGATCACATTTTTCAATCAAAGCCATGAAGTCATTATTCATGAGAGAAAAAAATGGCAAGTCGCACTCCTGTTCGATAATTGAATGTTGTATACTCACCAGCAACAACTAAATGCATACTTTTGCACAAATATAATGTAACAACACAACATATTATTTTCCACCCCGAGAGATTTGTTTTGGTATTTGCGACTTACTTGATTGAACGTGTGTGCATTTGTCTCGAAGGGGGAAAACGGAATGTTTTGGAACGAGAGGCAAATAAAATAATTGGAAGGCCTGAATTTACAAAGCATCAAAAGCAATTTAATGCAAATCATAATCATGCTGTTACATTAGGTTATGCAGTCCAGAGAATAAACAAACTTATAAAACACAAACAACTCAGTAAAAAAATAATAATAAATAATGAACAATGGCGTTACATTCGTTCTGTCGCTTCAGAATTAAATAAAACATGTTCAACGTTATTCCAATCATCGACGGTAGCAACCAATGTTGCGATACTTGCGTGCGGCTCGCAAGCATTTTTTCGACTTTTCGACATTACTTGCATCATCACCTTTTGCCAAAAGAGCAAAACATCTAATACTAAGATTAGTCTTAATCTGTGAGAGAAAATTTACACGCAAAAATTGGAAACAAAACTTCCATTTTTACAAACTGCCAAGAGAAAAATAATTAGGCATAAAAAAACTGCACGCAATTAAAAAAACTATAAACTAACTTAATCTATATTAGGCACTGTATTTTTTTCATTTTTCCAACGAGTCTTTTACGTTCCATTCTACCGTACTACCGTACGCAAGCTCAAGTTGTAAAACTGTAAATCATTTTACGCTACAAATCACAGCCCATCGGTAAGCTACAGCTACTCGCAAGCACTAGTTTTATACAAAATCACTGGGTCTTTATCTTTATTTCGCTTTATACGGGCGCATTTTTAGTGCATTTTCGAAATGAAACGCTTCTCTAGCCCTGCTTTGCGCAGGCAAAAGCGCACGGCGCACACGCTTTTCTCGTACAAGAACTCGAGGAGCGCACTCCAGAAATCGGTAAATACGTTAGGCAGCAAACTCCTACCTGAAAATTCGCGCCGATCCGTCGTGGAGAGTGAGTACTCCTCGGGCGAATTCTCCACCGGTGAGAGGCAGCTGATGTGGCGATCACATGTTGCGTTCAATTCCACCTGAAAAACAAGAAATGTTTTACCAATTTAACGTTAACCACAAACGGATCATAACGTGAAACGAATATTACAGTTTAGAACCAAATCAAATTATGTCGTTCTGTAACTGTTTCTAACTGTTGAAATATTGATCATTGACAAGCAAAAAAGTTTAAATATGCGCAGGTTCAAGAACTATCAAAAATGGTCAACTCACCGTCTCATTATTAACAAGGAACTGATTCAACCCCAAGGCCTTCTGCTTCTCGAAAACATCCTCAGTGTAAGCAAGCTGACTCCTCGACTCACGTAGAAGTTGTCGGAGGCTGTGGGCCTCGTTATCCGAATCAATCACGTTCATCGGAATATACGCTTTGCGTGGAAACTGCGGTGAAAACTCCAACTGGCTAGACTGGGCGGACCAGTCTGACTGACTGCCCAAAAAGTTGCGGTAGTCCTCGCCAAAGTCGAGCAAACGACGAGCCGCATCTGAATCATGGGCCTCACTGTACGCCTCCGATGAGTACTTCTCCTGTAAAGAGAACAAGCACAACCAAGATTAATAACTTCCCTTACGCCCAATACGTTAATGGCTTAATTCGCGCATATGCGTCTCATCAATTTTGCAGAGCGTTGCGAAATTAAATCGCAATTAAATTAATCCGAGACCAATATAATTACCTGGTAATTATCCCAGGCATCCTCCGTGAGCGAGCTGAGCGGCTCCTCATTGGTGAACTGACCGGGGCTTTCATCTCGGATGTCTCGCAACGGTCGCACCACGCTGCCAACTTTGAATAACGGCATTCTGGAGAGAAGAGTACAAAAACGAATTAGTCATCGCCGGAAAGGAAAAGTAAACGAACCACAGCCTACCTTCGAATGCGTTTATCATCGTCACTATCAGCACCGCTCGTTGTTGACGTTTCAAAGCCGCCTTGACCCAGCGGATGCGACGAAGGATCACTCGCCGTGTGCCTGTCGGATGTGATAGTCTTACAGGCGAGGCGTCCCGAAAACGAGCCGGACTTTACCAAACACGAATTGGTACCACTTGTTCCGGAGCGATCTCGGATGAAGGAGCCGTTGTAAGGTGTGGACATTTCAAACTTTCGCATCTGAAGAAAAGAAAATCGTTTAAAAATCGAACAACTAGTTTTTAGATCCAAACTTTTTGGGTAAAATCCTTACATTAGCTTTCTTCTTCAATTTAAACCTCTTCCGACGCATCGGCGAATTCGTTTCGTCATTCAACAACCCACCATCATCAACAGTCGACGAAGAATGATGTTCCCCTGAATTCAGAGAACAATTCAGAGGAAGTTGATGCAACGCCGACTCGGAAATCGAATACCCCGGTTGGCCATCATGCTCCATGACGTTATCCTTGGAGAGTTGAGTAATGCAAGAAACGGAATTCGGCCGTTTGTCCTTCATCGTCCCCCGGCCGTACTTCTGCCTAAGGACCACCTTCGGAGTAGACACCGTAGAAGAGACCACCCCACTCTGGCCCAAATCCACCGAGGATGCATGCAAAGATGCAAGAGACGCTTGTGCTCGATATGTAGCGATTGATTCATTTTGCTCCTCCGAACTCTCCGTACTACTACTAGCATCGTCCTCACTACTGGCATCACAGCTGTCTTCCAAAGACCCTCCACCACCTGCCTCCGATTTATCAATCTCCAACCACTGTTTAATGCGCAGCATTTTATTCATTGGGGTTCGGTCCGAAACCGTAACGGTGCGTGTGAGAGGACTAACGAGCTGCTCCACCTCTTGAACCATCTTGCGAATGTCCAACTTGCCAGATCTTGAGTCGTCGTCCGAAACGGGAGGTTTGTTCGTAATGGTAGTGTAGGTCCACTCTTCCTCGGAGAGGTCCGAGATTTGTTCGTTCTCCTCCGTGTTGCCATTCTCCAGAGAGATATCCTGGAGGTGGTCGAGTTTCTCCATATCTGAATCGGTATCGACGTGTTTGAAGTAGAAAGTTCCAGAGTTCCTTGCACTTTTGATTCTGGAGGGAATGGTAAAAATTAATTTTATACCTTTTTAGTGGAGGGAGAATAGCATAAAGAATAAAAACTTAGAAGGACTCAGACTTGAATTCAGAACATTCAAAAAAATGAGAATTGAGTTATCACATTTAGTAACATTTTCCAAATAAGACTACTTAGACGTATACTTAGATGAACAACCTTTTAAGAACATTAAAAAGTATCTTAAGATGCTCTTGAAAGCAAATGGACATGACCACCACGGTTACCATGGTTACGTTACCACCAAAAAAAAACCGAGTATCGACAGTGTTAACTTTGCTAGAAATTCCAAGAAAACAAGGAAAATTTTGGAAGGAGCAAGTATGAAACTAAAGAATAGGAAATTACTTCCTGAATAACTACTACTAGTAGATACTCGAAACTTATGACAAGTTAAGAATAACTTCGAAAAAGTGAAGAACACTTACTTCGCTAATTGTTGTGTAGATTTCTTAGGTCTAGGCACGACCACGACAGCAGCAGGATCACACTCGTAATGCGTGTCGTTGCCGTTGATTGGCGTGCTCATCGTGTTACCGTTGTTTAAGCCCGTTTCGTCGTCGTATTTGCACTGGCCGTCGATCTCATCCACCATATCATTCTGTCGAAAAACCAAAACAATATAAACAACATACCAAAACTGAAACCACCGCTACACAATGAGTGCACTATCACACTACACAATAGGCTGAAAAAGACGAGGCGTTCAAATAAAGGTGGGCGCGATTGATAAGAGAACGCGAGCGTTATTGATTAAACCGCGGCGGTGCACAATGAATCGGCCGAATATCGACTTGATTCGAAATATATTATTCCTCACTCACTATTTCCTACTAGTGGGTCGTTGTCATTTCCCTATTTTCTGATACACACCAACAAAAAATAGAACACATTTCAGTAACAACACAAAAACACAAAAACGCAAATTGATTTAAAATATCAGTCACAAACTAGTAGCATGCTATTATTCCCAAAAAAGCATGAATATCTCCGCTGAAACTTTTATCATCTAAATTTTAATTTTGGTTTCTTCATCAAAAGGAGCAATAAATAGCAAAAAGTATTGAAAGTTAATAAAATACTAAATTAAGTTGCGAAAGTTTTGTGATAATTATGTAAAATCTAATTAGTGTCTGTAATTTCCTTTATTCCATTGTTTCATTTCATTGACTATTACTTTCTTACAGATTTGAATAGCTAATTAGTTTATTAATAATGTAATGAAAGTTTTCATTCTACAAAAAAGATAGAAACACGTAAATTTGCACGAAATATTAGTAAAAACTTCGAACCTTTTAGTAACCTTTTTTAGGAATGATTTTCTAAGGAATATTCTTCAAGAAGTGATAATTTTAAGAAAAATACCTTTTCAGAAGTCAATGTTTTAGCGTAACTTCCATCATCGTTCGTATCGTTGTTAGCCAATCGTGGCTGTTTCTTCACCGGCCCCTCGTCGGAATCACTATCTGATAACAACACGGCGTTCTGCAAATCAACGAAGAAAAAACAATGAACAAAGGAATCAATAACCATACCCAACATTCCGCCACACCATAGACTTTCGCTTTTATCCTTTTTTCATCCTTACATAAGCGTATAATTACCGTTTTTGTTTTTTTAAACCTTAATTGGCAATTAATAGAATTGAAATTTCACGTATGTTTGTGAAACTCTCTACAGCGTACCGCAAAAATATATTATATATAACAAGTTAAAATATAGAAAGTTGACGTCAAAATAAAAAAACTTCTCACGCGTCTTCATAAAAAACGCTCATATACCTAAATTTATAAGAAACGAAAAAAGTATTGTGTTTATCGAAAGTAAAATTGAATTCCTTCTAAATATTTACAGAAAAATACGTACACACAATCAATGAATGAATGCAATTCGATAAGTTCTGTGGCGTTTTAATGTCCACATCGTCCGTGACACGAAAACGATAAAAATAGCGAGAACACACGCCACAAAACTACATGTTCCACGTGCACACAACACAACACCCGAAATTCAAAAAAAATAAATGTATATATCTCTAAAGCGGTTGAATGAAATTGAAAACAGAAGTAGAAAGAATAGTTGGCGGCCATTCTTCCATTCGGTTGGTCAACAAACCGAGCAAAGCAATGGAAATGTCGGGAAGTGGTCCGTCTGTAAGCAGCGTGGAAAATTGGTAATTGCAGAGTGGTGGAATAATTTAAACATATTCCGTCGAGAAGGCACCCAGCTACGCCGACCGCAAACGGACAAAGTTTTAATACACTTTCTAATCCGCGTCCCAAACACATCTTGATGGAGTCGTCGACGATAGTTAAGAATCTCGTCGACATTTTGCGTTTTGTTTGATCCTTACCGTTTTTGGTGCGTTCTTACTTTCAATTTCAGCGTTTTTGTCGTCGATTTTTCATAAGAGGAAAAGTTCAGAAGTCCTTATTTTAGATTGATATTACGAGTAGGTTATTTAAAGATGGGTTAAGTTTTTTACATTTGAGGTTAGAAGTCTTGATATCTAGGCATTTTCTCGGCATATATTTTTTGTTTCGTTGAGTCTACGATTACAGTTTTTACAAAAAAAAATGCATTTTTGGTCCTGAGACCTGGCAATCGATCATACTGGTCCTTCAGCCTGGATTTTATATTTATTATGTATTTGTATTACACGTTATTATTGTGATTTTGTATCATGTGAATTTGAGTGTTATGGGTTGCGCACATTTGCGATTGTTGATGTTGGGTGTTGATTTTTGAAGAGTGGTTGATTTCTTGTTGTGTGGTTTTTATATTAATGTGATTTTTTGTGAGTTGTAATTGTGAATAATGGGTGCCCACCCCGGGGATTCGAACCCCGTCCGACTGCGTGGTAAGGAAAGGCACTGCCGACTGTGCTGTCCAGGTGGGCCAGTTTTTACAATTTAAATTAAACTCGAAGAATATAAGTTTAGTGAAATATTTTATTTATCTAGGTTAAATTCGCTTCCTTTCGTGATATTTTCATTTTTAGGTTAAATATTGACTGTCAATCATTTCACAAACCTAAAAAGATGAGTTTATGAACTTTCGAGGATAAAGTAATAAGTATAAACTAACAAAACCTCTTATTTTGTTAACGATAAAAACATATCTTTCAGAAAAAATCTAAAGAAATTCATATATTTTCAGGAATGTCTACAGTGCTATGAACTTCATACAGAGAAGAAGAAGAAATGTGGCAGATTAACAGCATTTTTGTGTCGTGAAATATGTCTAACATAACATAACAGAAGTTTTTAGGTTCAAAGAAAAGATTTTTAGATTAAATTTCAATCATTTACCTAAAAAAACTTAATTTTCGGAATTTTCTTGATTAAGTAATAGTTTTTCAATTAATTAGCAAAAAATAAGAAGTTTAAGAATTCAAACATCTTTCTCAAAAATCAGAGAAAATTCACACCTTATCAGGACTTTTTCAGTTTTTTTTTTTTCATGTCTGACTGAGATTAACATAAGTTGGACATAACATATAGACTTTATCATGGGTAAAATCAATTTTAACGTATGATAACGTTTCTGCAATACAAATTAGATCATATTTTTACTTCCTTTAAGGTTTTTTAACATTTTAACAGTCATTCAGCAAAATACAATTTCTGAAATATTTTTCGATCAAAACATGATTTTCTAATTTTCTAAGAAAATAAAAGTAAACAATAAGTAAGCAATAGCAATCAAAACAAAAAGGAAAGCCCACACAGGAAAATAACAATTGAAAATCGGAATTAATCAAAACTCGGCGAATTACACCCAAGAAAGAAAATCCATCAAATTTCACCAATTTATCACAACCCACAAATAACCGCCACACGCGCGCAATAGAAATATGAGAAATTGCCAACGAGTGCGCGAAAGTCACCATGGCCAGACCATTCGTTCCAGCGGAATGTCTGCGAAAAGATGGAAAATTTGCAGCAAACAAGAACAATCGCGATTGCGCGCGCCACGGCAATTACAATCAGCAAGCACGTGACGCTGGTCTTCGCGTGCCAGATTCTTTGCGACATATTGTAACCGAAACGCAAACAGGAAAATTGCATGTGCATTAACATGCTGTGCCCCTCACGAATATGCTTACAATTATTAATCATAAAGTGAATATATTCTACGCTTTTTGTACTCAAAATCTTGGAAAACGCAATGAAGTAGTCACATACATGGATACTTCATGATATTATCAATGTCACGGAGGTAAACCAACACCGAAACATGCAAAAATCTACTTATTTCAACTTTTCGAAAGTACACTCGAAGCTTATAAGTTTAAACTTTTTTAAGTTTGTAAAACAACTTGCAATTTGAAGTTTTCGTGATTTTTAAAAGCGAAAAATTGTAGTTAAACTAAGATTGATAAAGGATACTAAACACGGTTATATAATTTCCTTCAAGTTATAAAAAAAAAACTTTTCAAATGTCTGAAATTACGAACATTTTAAAAATTCGTTACACACGCAAACCAAATATTTTTCGCATTATTAAAAAGGAAAAATGAACTTAAAGTTGAAATTAAGATGGAATTTAATTACGGTCGCATAATTCCGGAAAGTACACTATTTACCCATGACAAACGCGATTCTTTCGCTAGTGTTTGAGCGCTGTTCGTGCGTTTCCTACGGCCACAAGGCTAAAACAAGCAGAAAAAACAATAAAAAATGGAATTACCGCAAGTGTTACGTCACAATAAGTCTAGTTGACGTAAATCTACAGCAATTTTTGTCTAGTGATGAAGTAATCTAGGTTTATTTATAAACTCGAATAATCAAGATATTCACCAAAAACATGTCATTATAAAAGCATAATTAACATACATTAATATTCATCTAATTGTTGATTTTAGCATGTTAGAGCTATCTACCTATCTTCGTAAAATACATTTTGAAAAATAATGAGTGTAATAACATAAATCACACTAAATTAGCAGAATCTATTGAAAAGAATAATTTTAGGTTATGTTAAGGTAATGAAACGGTCAAATGATAGAACCAAAATTTGATATTCAAACTTTGTTTTAAAATATCAAGATTTTCACTGCCTAGATACAGAGATTTCATTTATTTTCATATGTCCCCTAATTTTAGGAGTATAAATCATGTACCATTTGATTCAGAGTGATATTTACTCCAAACTCCTGCAACACATTTTTTTTTAAAATGACTTGAAATGACTTGTTCTAAATATTTCACTTTTATTTATATTTGCTATATTCCTATGTATACAAATAGTACACCAATCGGATTAGAAGTAAATTTGATACCAACTCCAAGAAGAGTTTTGCCGCCTAATTTCTTAAAAGCGATTTTATAGATCGCAAAAATCGAGTCTAATACAGCAGACATCGTCGATCTTATTGTTTGAAAAATGGCTCGGTAAAGATTCCGCTTTTTTTTCTCACATTTCGCTTACGCATCGCTTACGCATGTTACAGAAGTACAAATCATGCATCAATCGATTCATGGTGAAATTTGCTGCAAAATCTTGGACCTAACTTTGCATGATTTGGGGTGTAGAAGAAAGTTTCCCTTAATCAATGTTTGAAATATAAGCAAAATTGGCGCAGGAGTAGGAAAAAACCGAGTTAACCAAATTCGCGATAATCGGAGATTGCTTGTCTAATTGCCTGTTGACAACGTGTTCTATCATATTTCTATTCATATTCATATTCATATTCATATTCATATTCCTATTCATATTTCCATTTAATTTTTCTAAACACGCTAAAACTTGTAAAATTCCTGAAAAGAATAACTTTAAAAAATGAAAAACAACCGCAAGTATTACAACACAATAGCTCCATGAAACGAACACGTAACATCGACAAAACAATTTCTTGTCCCATGATGGAATAATCAATCTACGTTAATCTATAAGCTCCAATAAACTGGCAGCCGAGCTGAGTGGATAGCATAATATAAATAAAGATGCCGAACAACGATGGGAGCACCGCACATCGATGCGCTCATTTTGATCGTTCGTTATCCATTATCGGCGAGCCAAACCGGCGCTGATAAAAACGCGATATCAAGCCATTACAACCGAGGATAGCACACGGAGGTGTAATTTATGTTCATGATTTCATGATTATTAGCGACAAAGTATAAGTAGACTCGGAATTTCATAGTGCCGGTACAACACAGGAAGGTCTTGTGTAGTCTTGTGTAAACATAATGATACTCATATTTCCACCTAAATATTTCTAGGAACACGGGTAAATCGACAAAGGACGTTTATATTAAAATTATCTTGTAATTATCAAAGTTATCTTTTGTGTGGGTCATTAATAAACATTTTAAAAACTATCTGCTTGGGTATTAATCATTGAAAAAGTCCGATGATTAATTGACAAACATATTAATAGTTTTCTTTGAAATGCTATTAATTGACAACACAAACTATGACAAAATAAATAAATCAAATCAATAAAAAAAGCAAGTTTTAAAAATTCAAGAATTTGAAGATTATTAAACTCTATATCAGTAAACTCAAAAAGTAATTAAAAAAATAAATCAAACAAATATAATAACTTGTTTTTGTACTAATAGTTGTTTATGTACAGTACTTTTATTACTGCAAAAAGTACGGTAAACTAATTTTCTGCCTAATTTGAACAATTTTTGATAAAAGCAATCATTTTTTTTTTCATATTTTAATAGCCAATTAATACACCTATCAACTAGTAAACATTTTATAGGAGTCTAATTTCAGGAAGTCGTTATAATTTGCGTTTGAAAATTGCCTATTCATCGCTACGACAAATAAAATGGCGATTGAGAAACGGTTTGATTAAATTGATTGCAATTAAATCGTTTTTAATTTATCGAAATGATGTCTTCATTAGTCGATAAACGATTTATATCTAGAACCATTAATACATATATTAATAATCGTAAACTTTTAATTTCAAATATTATAAATTTATGGGTATCGCAAAAATTGAAATAAATGTCAAAAAATAAAAAGTGTGATCTTTTTTTTTGACAAACTCGATAACAAAATGTAATTATTAAAAAAACAGCTGATATCAGTCGTTCGTATTCTATCTAATCAAAACCAGAAATTATCATGATTATATGTACATGCTTGCTCTAGATACATAAAATTGAAATAAGAAATCAAAATGTTAAAACACTTACGAATTAAATCGAGATCATTTTATTCCGTATTTCGCCAACTCCAAAAAAAGCGATAATAAATCCATTAATGCAATCGTGCCGTTCCTACGCCTCCATATTTAAACTCAGATATTTTTTGCTTTTTGCGCGATTATTTGCTTTATTTCATCCACAATTCGGTTGATTTGCTCGCGTTTGATAACGCACCACCATCGTATTCACGCACATGTTCATCGACCCACAATTTAGCAACCACAAGGTATTTTGTGCGTTTTTGCGCCACTAAAGCATCGCCAACTCGTCCTGTCTTATCAAAAACGTTTTGGAGTTCGGAACGTGTTGATTTCGAATCGAGTGGAGAGAGTTTGCAAGTCGTGCCTCCCGTCACACGGCACGTCTACCTGCGTACTGACTCATGCCGTGTGGCGTGCACGAGCTCGCCGAGAAACGAGTTGTTTTCAGCCGCTCATGCCGACGTTATGGTTTGGCAGGCCTATGGCGGTGGTGGTGGGTGAACCTGGTGAGGCAGAGCGAGAGAGAGTGTATGTTTCCCACCTACCTGCTAAACCTACCGGTACCACGGGTACCTGGTATACCCATACTACTACGTTTTGGTTTGATAAAGCTTGCAAACATTGGTGTCGTTGGTGAACACAGCAGGAAAAAATGAGTCGCACCACTTCATCGCAACGATGCGGACATGGTGATGGTGACAAGCGACATACCCGATTGTATTATACAGTCCCATGACGATTGTACTGTACCCACGAATAATGGAATAGGTACCCGTATTTGTGTCTAGCATACGTTGCTATTAATTAATTAACTAATTACCATAATTATGTGATTAAGTAAGAAATGTTTACCTAAATGTAATCTTTCATGGTATTCCACGGAAAGTTATACTACATGTGCTGTAATATCTCGTTTTTTTTTTTCAATTTTTAATTGAATTATCTTCATTAAACAGACAATTGGACTTGTTATGGTGTCTTCGAGTATATTTCAAGGTATCCTTGCTATGAAAAGGTATTCATGTATCCAAAGTTGTTGTGTCTTCCTGAGTACATTCGGGGATACCTTAGCTTCTAGCAAATGTATGTAAAAACGTACTGAAGCGAATGGTATTCCATAGGAAGTTATACATATAGGTTATCTTATCTTTATTAAATTGACAATTGCTCTTGTTATGGTGTGCCAATATTTCAAGGAATCCTTGCTTATCCGACTAAAGGTACCCATGTTCCCAAAGTATATTCGTATCATCGAGGGTACCTCAGCTTTTGGAAAATATATGTAAATCACTTTGAAAGGAACTGTCTTTAAATATTTTCATGGTATTCCATAGAATGTTGTACGCAAGACTTAAATGTTCACCTTAAAAATATTCATTATCCTGCTAAGGATATACATTTATTGTGATGGTGGGTCCAAGGTATTCTTTCAGCTTCTCCTAAATACAAGGGTACCTTTTACCCATATTTGCTAAGCTCTTTTCCTAGGTATATATGAGGCTACTGTTGCCTCTATCAAATTTTTATAGAATCGCAAAACATAAAAGGAGCGAACAACTACTAAATATAACATTTCATGGTAGTCCATATAAAGTCATGCAGGAAACGCCATAAGTTCTTTCAAATATTTTAAAGCTATAAAGCCTTCATCTTAACTGTTATGGTGTAAATACTCTTGTCATAAAGCCTAATTTTTCATGGTGTTCCTAGAAAGCTTCCGAACAACTAAAATCAAGCAAATAATACCTCATTTTACCGCACCATTGCCAGGAAGATGACAAATTCAACCTTACCAACAGTTAGTAGTATATTTTAGGGTACCCTAGGTTATATTAAAACTGATTGTATAAAGCTGCAGGAACGCATGCCATAAACTCAAACAGGAATATATCCAAGCTTTAAATATCTTTCCCAAAAATATACGTTAAATCAACCGGAAATTCAAAATTCCATTGCTCAAAGTCAAATCCCGTTTTCCCCAATGAGTAATCCAAGTTTACTTAATCTTAAGATTTACTTAGCCAGCACTTTCAACCTCCCAAAAAAGAAAAAAACCACAAAGCCTTGTTAGAGAGCCATACCTGCTTTTACTTCACCCGTTGTTAAACACACAAAAGAAAAAGCCCTATTGAATGAGGTGGTACCCAGCAAAGCAATCCAGACGCGACGTACGTCTTTGTCGAACATATAAATTACGGCAGGCAGTTGGGCTCGTGCGCCCACTAATGGACAATTGGTACGGTCGACAATCGTGATCGGTCTACCGGTCATATGGTGCCAACCAGCCTCTCGCTCGTGCACACCTTGCACCACAACACACGGCTGTCCCTCGCACAAGGTGCTAAGTTGAAAATAAAATCGAGAAAGGTGCCCCGATACCCACGGTGCCCACCTTTAGGGCACGGCCATGTGCACAGCCGACAAGACATCCACTACCATCAAAAGGTAGGTACCTAGACAAGCAACGAAGGAAGGTATCACGCTCGACAGAGCACTTGCTATACTACGAACACGCGGGGTACTTTCAGGTGTGAGGGGGTACCTGAAAGTTTACACTTTGCACGGAAATTCACTTGTTTATTTTTACAGAAAAGACGTGGTCAGGCAGGCATATTTGTACAGGCTTTGTGTAATGGACAATAAGAAATAAATTGGTAGGCAGGATTTATTTGAAGGTATGTCATGAAAATATTAATGTTTACTGCAAAGGAAGATGCGAAGATGCGAAATTTATGGCTCCATATTTCATATTTTTGAGAAGGTAGATAAATCTGGTGTTAAAACATTGTAGATTCTCAATTTAGCTAGGAATTGGAAGGAAAGTACACCTTCAGGCATGAGGTGTACTTTCATTTAATATAGTAAACTTGAGGGTAATCTAGGAGTAGGTTTGGTTAGGTTCAAATAACGACAATGTTGCTTCAAAAATGGGCAAGTTATGTATGCTTAAAAATTATGCTTCCTTAAAAGAAGAAGGCACCTTCAGAGTTAGAGTTATGCAATACTTCTTAATAAAATAAAAATAGGTTACAAGATATACCATAAAAATGTTATCATGCATATTTTCATGGTATACCTTCAACAATTGAGATAGAACTGAGAAATTTAAAGATTATGTGTAGTTCTAAGTGTCAAGGCATGTGTGAAGGTAGGTATTGAAGGTATACCTCCTTTAAAATTAGATGGCAATGATGAAGTTTGTGATAGGTTAAGTTAGGTAAGTAAGAGTAGCCTTGAAAGGAAGGATGTGTAAGAAGAATATACTTTAAAAAGAAAATGATATACTTTCAAATAAAGAAGATATTCTTTCAAAAAAAAAAGAAGGTATACCATCAAAATTAGGTTTTTTTTTTCCAAAATTCTTCCCTACTTGTTTGAAGAAACTTCATATTATATGAGGTATAACTTGAAAATATAAAGCTATACCTTCAAAATGTAAAAGTGTACCTTGAATTCAAGATCTTTTGCCTTCAAAATTGTAATCCTCTCCTTAATATATCTACACACAAATAATTCTGCCATTCCCATAATTGATACAAAATAAACTTCACATTATTGATGGTACCATTTGCCGTTCGTTATTTTAGTACACCATAATTACAATTATCCGGCACGTGGCTTGGCCCCTCTCCTCTCCATCCCACCCAAAGGAAGAACACAATCGAAATGCAATCGTACAACAACAGCATACAACCTACTCTATCACAACACTGGAGAGAATCTAACAAAACGCGAAGGGAAAACGCCATTATCGATGACTAGCTGATGGAAGCAGGGGGGCCCTGCAAAGCCGGCCAAACATCAGCGACCGGAAGTTAATTATACTACAGCTCGTAATTTTTTCCCTGCTTTACGTTCGCTGCAGCGTGCCTGCAACGTACGTAAGGGTGACCGAACTCGCTGAACTCGCATCGAGCGCTGCAGAAATAAGTTGTAGCTAACAAGCACCAGCCAGAGAGTTCTTACAAGGAACAAAAACGCTCATTCAAAACGCTCATTCATGTTCATGCAAAGTGGAATTGTTTTCCAAGGCGGTGTACTTTATTTCTTATGGCACGTGCGCAATATGTTTGCTTGTAAAATAATCAAAAAGTGCCACAGCGGAAGAGATGAGAGGCAGCTGGAAATGTTTACAACAGCGGTAGGTCCAATCGATGACCGAATTAAAACGAAACAAACCGCATCTCACCACTTCAAGTGAACAACCGAAAAAAAAAGAAACGGAACAGATGTTGCACGAATAGATTGGATGTAATTACTGGTTATTATGGTCCCTGTTTTATTACCCTAAAAATATTAACCTACAATTATATAGGAATATAATCAATGTTTTTAGTTTTTAGGTTAGGAGTTTTTTTTTTGCCTTCTTTTATATCTAATAATGTCATTAGAATACAAATCCAGGTTTTAAAATTAATCTAAGAAAGCCTTCTTCGTTAAATTTAGATAGATTATGAAGTAGTATCAAGGCATGTTTGCCTCCTTGGAAATATGATGGCAATGTTGAAGTTTGTAATAAATTGAGTTAAATAAGGACTATTCCAACGTACAATGAATATCCTTAAAAAGGATATACCTTCCAATGAAGAAGGTATACCTTCAAAATTACATTTCTCCGATATATCTTCAACACAGGAGTTCAAATTGGCAAAATTACAAATTAGGCTGTGGTACAAAGTGTTAAGGCAATGTTTGAAGGTATACCTCCTTTTAAATATGATGGAAATGATGAATTTTCTGATAGGATAGGCTAGATAAGGTTAAACATAAAATAAAGTCGATGTACCTTAAAAAAAGATATACCTTCAAATAAAAAAGACACCGTCAAAATTTGATTTACTCCAAATTTCCTCTATGACGCTAATATCCTACCGGTACCTGCATACGTGACTTACTTCAAGTAAGAATATAAAAGGTCAACTCGATAATCATATTTTTATAATCATAAAGAGAAATTTAGTGGACTCGAAGTACTAGTAGATAAATGCAGTTTTTAGTTTCTGCGTCAATTTTATTAAGTTGCAGTTTCTCTTCAGTCGTCCACCATTTCCATTCTATAAGTAAAGGCTATATACCTCTTGAAATATTCATGTATTCAATTTTATTGACCAGTCGACAAATTTAACGATAGTTATGACTACTTTAATGCGAGTAACTCGTTTTTTAGTTCCTACAACGTTTGCATTGGGCAAATAACACTTGGAAAGCGTTTCAAATCGTTGAATAAATTCGCACGCGTGCAAATCAATTAAACGCGCTTGTTTTACGAGCATTTCGAGTATTCAATCAAATCTCATAATCCGTCAACACTTTCACATGATTTTCCTGCGATCACCTGCGCAAAACAAACATTGCAGACATTGGATTAGCATCGCTTGGTTTTTGGTTATTAATAAACTCGTGTTCTTACCGCTTTAAACGAGTTTAACGTTAATTAAAATGTTGTGTATTTTATTAAGGTTTATTACGGGATAGATAGCTTCTGAATAATTAAGTTGTAAACGCAGTTCCGGTGGTACTCGTCGAAGTTTATGTATTATGTAGTCTGGCAATGATGTGGCTGGGAATAATGAAGTTATATGTTATTATTTATGACAGTGGCGCCTCTCACTTCGCTCTATTACCGAATTTCACATTTCTCGGTGAAATTTAATCACGCAGCGGAATTTAATTGGTGTAAATTATGTGGTATGTTTTATTATTGCTTTTCAAATTTTTGATTAATTTTTTGTGTGTTTTAATTAAATACAGTGAAACAAAATGTAATTTAACAAATATTGACTGAATCCTTCCTTTTTTCATGCTAAAAATGATTTTTTTCTAATATAACCAGTGGGAATACAACCCATTTTTTAAAAATTCTTAAAATGCGCCCACCTGGGCAGCACAATTGGTAGCGCTTCGGTCTACCGTGCAGGCGGACGGGGGTCGAGTCCCCGGGCACCCATTATTCACAATTACAACTCACAAAAAATTCAGATTAAATCCGCACCTATAAAAACTACACAACATCAATCAACCAATCAACACACAATACATATGATACAACAAAAATCACAATAACATGTAATATAAAAATACATAATAACAATAAAAACCAGGCTGAAGGACCAGAACGGTCGATGGCCAGGTACAAGGACCAACAATGCAATTTTTTTTATTAAAATGCGAAAGTAATAATTTGTAATAATTTGCCGCTTGTTTAAGTCAATTTTAAAACGAAATAACGAATAAAAGAAAACAAAGTAAAAGCGTTGCTGGAGAGATCATTCAATAACAATTAGCATTTTAATTTATTCGCAAGCATTCAAAACTTACGAAATGCCATGAGTAATAATGCAAATCGCTGTAAGAATCAAATTCGCAATAGACAAGCAAATTGTAAATCACGGCTAAATAGGCTGGAAGGAAATGGTGTTGAAGTGGCTTAGCAAAGTCGCAAGCGAACGCACCGCCGCCGATTCGATTACGATTCTAATTTGTGATTAAACCGACCGATCGACCCAATAATCTTCACTTCACAGCACGTATTGTGTAATATTTCATTGAGCAAAGTGAATTAAGGTGTTGGATGTGAACGGATGCTAGAGCAGGATCAGAAAAAGATGAGATAGAAAACGAAAAAGAAAGGATATATATATACAGTAAAAGAAAAGCTAGATAAAGAGATGGAGAATGAAAAAATAAGAGAGAAAGAAAAATATACTGAAGCGATTTGATTTTTGGCGTGTGTAGCGTGTTACGAATCTATTTCAATCCTTTCTAATTAGCAGATGCATATCTAATCATAAAACGCATATGATAGGCATAGCCATCAGAATAGGAGGAAAATTCAAATAAAAGTATCAGAGACGAGGAAGTAATTGAGAAGTCAACGTCCAAATTAGGGTTCTCGGAATTACGCAGATGATTGATGTTGAAATAATTAGAAATCCATATAATACATAAAAATATATAATATGATGTTTTTACTGCTAACTTCCTACTGTTATTCTTGTTCATCAATGATCTTTAATGATTTATATCACAAATTGTGCATTTTGAAACAGTTTGCTTTATGCTATTTTAGATATCATAGTATCATTAAAGAGCGATTGAACTTCTTTTTCAATTGATATCAAACTTGAGTGATTATCACACTTACAAATATTCTATAAAATAAAATCGAATTCAATTTTTACAAGAACATTTTTCTCAATTTTCTACTTTCAGAAAAAGGCAATTTGATAAGAGTAACAACCAAACTACGGACATTTAAAAATTTGATAACATTTTTTGCTCTTAACTTCCTACTGTTATTCTTGCTCTTTAAAGTTTTGAATCGGAATTTGCGCATTCCGAAATAGTTTGCTTTAAAATATTTAAGATATCATAGTGTATCACTATAGACATATTGAAATCCTCTTTGAATTGATATCAAATTCAAGAGGATATGATACTTCCTTCATATAATCATCAATTGTTTTCTACAAAACTGCTAAATAACGAGGTAAAAACGATGCTTTTCAGCAAATGTATATTTTTTCTATAGAATT
This sequence comes from Weissflogia rhopalogaster, assembly GCA_019419845.2. Lineage (NCBI taxonomy): Eukaryota > Metazoa > Arthropoda > Insecta > Coleoptera > Staphylinidae > Weissflogia > Weissflogia rhopalogaster. Next base: position 63,802 of record WSZQ02066854.1, read on the forward strand.
AAATAAAATCTAATATAATTTTCTGCGAGCAAGTTTTTCTCCATTTTCTACTTTCAGAAAAGGTAATTTGATAAGAGTACCAATCAAACTACGATAAGTCCAGATATGTCCATTTAAAATGTGATATGTCCATTAAAATGAAAAAAAATTTCGGGACTCCATTTTTTGCTGTCAACTTCCTACTGTTATTCCTGTTCTTTAATGATTTGTATCGGAAATTGGGCATTTCGAAATAGTTTCCTTCAAGATATTTAAT
>WSZQ02066854.1:64157-77487 GCA_019419845.2 Weissflogia rhopalogaster
ATTGAAATCACTCAAGGGAGGATATCACACTTCCTTCATATAATTATTAGTTGTTTTTTGCAAGTTTTCCAACTAATAAACTAAACACAATGTTTTAAAGCAAAAGTACACTTCTTCTATAAAATCAAATAAAAACGAATATACTTTTTACAAGGAAGTTTTCCTCCCTCTTCTACTGTCAGAAAAAGGAAATTTGATAACAGTAACACGCAAACTACGCGAAATACGCCCAATTAAGTATCTAATTAACAGGATTAAATTCTTACCGATGTGAAGCACATCTAACTGCATATAATTGCAGCGCAAACCTCTTTAGCGCAATAATGCACAGCTTCTTGGTGAGTGCGTGGCGTTCCATTGTACAACATACCTGTTTGGTTGTCGTATCTCATCTCACCTCAGCGAGATGCGATTCTGTGAAGGTGCGGTAACTATAGAAGCACCGTTACAACCACCGCGCGACTGCAAACGCATTCGCCGCCATACGCGCTACGCCGCCTCACCTCCGCAATGGAGCCGTTTCGATATTGGCACAAATGTCTTGTAATTATTAAATAATTACATGGCGCGAGCGCGCGGCTGCGTGTTGTGTTTTTTTTACGATTCCAGCAGTGAGTCGAGGAGCGGCTGTGGTGCCTATGCTAAGACCCAACAATCTCTACCGTTAAGAAAATGAAATGTTGTACTATAGTGATGGTGGTACATTATGCGAATTATACATACAACATCGACACAATTGATTCGCAATTGCGGTAGGCACGATTCTTCAATTTCGCGAATTTACAATCGCCGGATCTGTTTAACTATTGTTGCGCTATTAAAGTCGACATTGACTGTTTGTTTATATAGCAGGAGGTCAGTGGATCAAAGAATTTAAATCGTTTATACAACTTTCTGAGGTTACTAGAAGAATGTTTCTAGGAGAAGTTCATTTTCTTGATTTTAATGACATTTATGTTTTTATCAAGTTTTAAACAACATCTGGCTATTTATATTTAATACCATGTGTTGTGAATTGAATTGTTAAATTTCCAATTGAAAAAAGGAGTTTTAAATGCGAAATTCTGATGAAATCAATTAAAATTTGTCAATTTGAAAAGAAGAGGTCACGGATTTGACCTCATGGAATTGTATGAAATTTGGTATTCGTGTGGTATAAGACTAAAAACTAATTATACTCAGGAGAGACAACACAACTCTCAAGCGTTGTCCTTAAAAAGGGTTATCAAATTTCATACAAGTCTATGAGGTTAAGTCCGTAACGTCTCCGCAAATTTAAATCCGATCAATAGGTTTCCCAGGATTTAACGTTCATATTTCTCGACGAAATTTTCTAAATAATTTATTTTAACTATAATTCAGTAAAAAAAACTTGGAAAAACGAAGTTGAAAACTCTGAAATCTCAATAAATCATCAACTCTTCTTCCTGCGCGATAAAACATTTGTTCAAAACGTGCTAAAAGACAAATCTACCAAGGCTCAACACGTGTTCGTGAAATGATAAATGGCAACCGAAGAAATGCATGCTCAGTGAGGCGCCACAACACCACCAACGAGAACTGAAGAATCATCACGACTTCGAACCGTCCTCCTGCAAACCGTGCCCACAGGCAAATGACATCAATCTCGGCGAATCTAAAGTAACGAGTGATGTGGTGTGCTCGCGCGCGTTCTCTGCTGACGGCCCAAATCTCCACAACCGGACTCGAAAGATTCGCGGCGCGTTCGATTTGTAACGCGGCAAATGACGCAATGAAACCATCAATTACAGTCGCGTCGTTTCGATCACGACAAAAAGGACGAGGCAGTGACACCGAACTGACACTGACCGTTCGTACTTCCAATCACCGATTAAAAAAAAAGCAGCATCAAGAGCAACGGGAGGAAAAACTCACCCGTCGTCGGATGTACGTCTCGATGTAGCATTGCCATTCCATCGAGCGAAGAAAGAGCAAATGCCAGCGACGCTCCAATGCTGTCACGTTGCTTAGAGAACAGTTGCGCGTGCGCTCGCAGAGTTTCACAATCGAATTGACGATTTTTCCGTGGTTTTCAATGTCTTTATGCAGGACCTGGAAAAGAAAATCGAAAACGCATTAAAAAATCGAAAATAATTTTTTAAAAATCCAAAAAGTGAATTTAAAACAAAATTCTAAGAGCATAGAGCACGACATGATGCACTATGAGTTGCCTACCTAATAGTAAATCCCCTTTTTCTAAAAAATGAACTTTTTATTCAAAATGTGTTTTGCTAAAGCAGCAAAATGCAGAATAAGTGAATTAACAATGACATTAAACAATTTGTCGGCATTTTCATGAGTTTTCTTTGGTTTTTGGTTATTGAAATCGATATTTTTCACATAATATGAGAAAAAAATTGTTCGTTATTTTCAACGTGTCAACATTTTCTACATTATTTAAGAACCCGTATAATAAATACTTCACAACTAATACTTCACAATAAACACACAAAAAAATTCTAAGACTTAAGACATGATAGTTAAGACACATGATGCAATATGAGTTGTCTACATTTACATTACCTCGCATGACGTTCCTACAAAAATTATAACATTTTCAAATCTCACGAGTTTCCAAGGAATTCCAATTAAACCTCGCCTCGAAAATTCTCAAAACATATCTCACATGTGTGTACACAAAGAAATTGCACGATTTTTAACCAAAACAACGTCAAGCTTCACAACAAACATCAGCATTAAGGCAATTTAGGTAATCCGAAGAGAACAGTAACGGTAACGCGCTGAATTAGACCGCAAACTGATGCATGCTTTTTGATAGCGTCTCAAAATGTGCCTCAAACTAGAATTAAAAAATAAAATAACGCACGCCTCGCCGTTGTTATAATCAAATTAAAATCATGCTTGTGTTCGCTTCTTTGAGGTGTTAATTTCAGGTTTCTTTTATTCTCAAAACACGCCATAGCAAGGATGACGGGTGTCAATCAAAGGCTTCTCTTTCGTTAAAAATTCTTGGAAACCAAATAAAATTTCACAAAAAATTAAGCTATCAAAAGTTTTGGTCATTCTTGAAAATATTTTTGTATCTAATTATTCAATTTAATGCTATATAAATTATGGATGAATTAATAAATTATTATCAATCGATTATTTATTAATGATCTATCCAGATTCTTGGAATAATCACATTTTAAGCAAGTTATCAACGTTCGATAATGTATTTACCGCTGCGAGCGGAACGTGATTTTATTAGCATTTAATCGGTTGAGCTGGTACGTACGTAATGTAATTTACTGTCACTATTGCGATTGCGCATACGTTTTGTTTGAAATCGCATTACAGGCGTAATTAACATGAGGGTATATAACTGAATAAATGTCATTTTCATTCGCCGACTTTTCTTGCGCTCTTTATTGTGACTGACGCTGTTGTGTGATGTTGGCAAAGATTCGCAGATGATAGATGATAGATCATTATTTCGTTGTGTTGTACGTGTGGTATTGATTGCACTCGCAATTCCACTCCACGGAATTGCAATTATAGCGCGCGAAAGTGTAATAATTGCGCTGTTTGCTGCGCATCATTTGCTCCATTCGTTTGGAATTAAATTGGTAATTATGCTTGCAATCATTGTGGTAGGTACTGTCAATAAAAGCTAAAAATACTTGCAAGTTTTACCAGATAGATTTTGCATTGTCTTAAACTTTATTACTCCAAAGCTAAAGAAAGCACAATTCGTTTGATTGAAGTTATTTGAGGACAGTTTTCAATTGTTGCTATTTTAATTCAACTTTTTGCATATTTCCACTGAAGATATCTTCATATCTTTTTGGGATTACGTAATGTTACTAGGTAGCTATTGACATCAATAGGAATTATTTTAAAATTTTGAAAAGTTTAATTTATAGCAAAATATCGAAAATTTGATTTCCCTTAGAAAATTTGCTGTAAATCCAACAATTTTCAAACATTTGGAATGATCATTACTGATTTTTAAAGACTATTAGTTGTTTTATCAAATTCCAAAAAAGAAATGATTTATCTGAAATGGAGCTATGACAAATTTGATAACAAAGTTGCCTATAAATATTTTTGTAAATTCTCAAAAGTAAAAATCGCTGTAAATCGAAAATTTTCAATGTTTATAACTTATCTTTATACCTTAAATCTTTATAACTTAAAATAACTTCACAATTACAAAATAATAAAAATCTGAACAAAATTGAACTTCACCTCAAAAATATCAATAAACTCTCAACTTTTAAAACATTTCTATCAAAAATTGAAAATTGTGTTATGCTACAAAATCGTTATTAATATATCCAACTTAAAATAATCCATGACAACAGATTCAGTATAGTAAAATTAAAATTGTTAAAAAACAAAACATTCCTAGAAAACTCGACTGGAAACTAAACAAAGTTTCAACCAAAGATGGAAATCGCCAACAAGGCATCCATAAAAGGCAGAAAATCTCGAGAATTTCTTGCAAAAAAACACAGCCCAACCTCACCATTCCGCATCGCACCGCACCGAATGCAAATGTTTGCCAACAACCGCCGGCAGCGGTAAAAAACGCGTAATTCTATTAACGCAGCAAGCATTTAACTTAACTTCAACTAAACATCACTCAAGTTTAGTAACACTGCAATAACCTTTACTTTCTATTCCAAAGCAATGCAAAAACCACAGAGCATACGAATGTGCCCAGCACGGATGCGCTACATTTTCGACGAGAGCGCATTTGCACGCTTGATAAGTTTCGCCCGTAATCGCGAATAAAATATTATATAAATGCACACCAAACACACCACACCAACATATACGATGGCGTTATTGTTATTGTAGACCGAGCGACCGCTTCACGTGCGCGTAATCACGGCCATTAGCCGGACAAAACTGTTGCAGTGCTTTCTAAATTTAAATCGAAACCGTAAAATTAAGTGCACAGGAAACGAAATTGTTGCTGTTGTAGTTTTTTCTCTATTTTGCACCAGCACATAATTTCAGCACAATTCGAGCATTCGACGAAACTTAACCGTAACTCATTCAGTTATAAACCTAGTTAATTTTACGAGATTTGTTTCTAGAGTGTTTAACTCAGTAAAATTGGTAGAAAAAAAATAATGTATTGAAAGTACAAACATTCGTAAACTTAAGTAGATTTAATAAAAAAGATCAACACGTGTTTTCCAGGTACATTAGTTGAAAATATTTAGCCATGCTGCAAGTAATTAGTAAATTTAGTCAATCACATTGAATACAATGAGAAAATATGACACATAGTTTGTAGGTACCAATAAACCTAGTTAATTTTATGTCACTTGTTTCTAGAGCATTTAATGCAGTATAACTAATATGGAAAAGCTTTAAAAATTTGAGACTAGAAAAAAAAAGACTAGAAAAGGACAAGAATTGATAAACCTTGTTAATTTTATGTAAGTCGTTTCTAGGACGTTCAATTCAGTAAAAGCATTAAAAGAAAGTGCATTGAAAGTTTGTACATTTTTCAAAATCCCATGAAAAATATTTTGGATATAGACCAGAAAGGGTGATGACCCGCAATTAGTAATTAATAAATTTAACGAAGATATGCACTTAATTGGTCAAGAAACAGCATTGACTAGGTGCCAACCGACATTTACGAGTACTAATAAACCTAGTTCATTTTATGAGACTTGTTTCTGGAACGTTTAATTCAACAAAACTTCCCAAGAAAAGTAGTAACAATTTAGAAATCTTAACAATAGTCAAATTACACAAGATGCACGTTGGTTGATCAACAAATTGATCTTTACATTTAATTTTAAGAGAAAATAGGATGCGTCCGACCGCGTGAATAATTGACCTCTAGCGGATTTTTTCAGAAGTAGCCGAAATAATCAAAACAGAAGACAATCATGCATCTGACCGGCTTTCCAATAATATTTACAGTTGACTACGCTTAATTGGGACCCCCAATAATCAGGATAACTGCTTATAAGGGACAACCCCTAAAGAAAGGAAGCGAAACATAACATTTAATCAGGACACAAGTACCCGAGGTGTCCTGGTTAAGCGGATACCCCTGAATCGTATATTATTTGTCCATCTCTTCGCAAGTAAATCACTGAATATACTCAAATCACAAAATAACAACGGAATAAATATTGAATGAATCTTTTAACCTCAGAGGTTTATATGTACTATACCCGGGCGTTGATAGCATCAATTACGCACTTGTTTGGTGAGTGTACCTGTTCTGGTGTACATGGTTGGTAGCGTGTTTCTTTTATCTAGTTGTATGTCATAGTTATAGTTTCGAGCATCCTTGGAATCATTTTCGCGTCACGGCATGCTTGAGCGTTTAATGATGATGATGTCCCGCGAGGATGTTGTTGCGAGATCTGATAATAACCGCGAGGCATTATGAACACGATGATCACGTGAGTCTATAAACCATCGGATTCGTTTACCGAATTCCGGTTCGTTTGAAGTTTATTACACTATTTGCGCAGGTAAACATCATTTCGCCGACTTCTCCTCTGATTTTCTGTTAGCTGACGGGCAATTTAAAATACAACGTCGAGTATAATCGAATTTTAAGTTGGTAATGAAAAACAAGCAACAGCAAACTTAGTGAATAATAAAATTGGTAAGCATATGCTGCAGGTTCTCGAACCACCCCCACTCCTTCAGTACTAAAACACCTATGATGTACAGGCAATTATAACTTTGAATTTCTAATTTGATAGTTATTCTGCACTACCCTATTGTAAATCATCAAATATCAAAAACCGTCGCCAGATCAGTTCAATACCGACTAACGTATTCACAGCCTTTTCTTCTAACGGGTCATCTCCGCCATCGGCCAGCTTCAGAGACTAGGTTAAAGACGCCTGCCTGCATCGCGAGATTTTCTCTTTGTTTACGCCAGTTGCAGGCCACAGCAACAACAACAGGATCGATTAACCGCTTCCTTTCAAATTCGCGCGAGCGCGTTCCATCGAACCTATAAAATAGGCCAGATTTACGAGACATGTGCCTGCCGCGCGCGCACGAAGTTAATCAATCGAAAACCAACAATGAAAGCATTGCGGTTAATGAATTGACGGCAATTAGCAATTAACAGTACAACCGCGCGCGCAGGCTCGCGCCCGCTCCGCCGATTGCGATTACGACTACAGCGCTACAATTTGTTAATGACGCGTTAATTACACGCACGTTGCGCTTTCATTACGGGCCACCTTAATAATATTACTTTAAGCTCGAATGTGGTACGCAATTAGTCTGTTAGAAACACTCCACCCGCGTTGCCACTTAGGATGAAGGCGTTTATAGAGTGGTGTGAGTAGGTCGGGAATCCACCAGTTACATCTATTCAACTTATATTGAATTTTGTTGAAATACTATTGTGATTTCATGTAATATATTACAGTTTACAGGTGAAAACGAAGTTAGCTTTCGAAGCACTCCTTGCTTGTAATTGGGTAAATAAATCTATGGCAGGTAGTGGGGGAGTGCTGAGAATCCGCTAATATGATTTTATGAAGTAAATTATTGCTGGTAGAAGAAACTTCTTAATGATTAGTCTTAGAAACACATCGCGTTGTTGAAAAGTTGAGAATCCATATGTATCCAACCAACTCACTATTTTACCATAAAACTATTTTGATTTTAAGAAATAAAATGCAGCTGAAAGGACCCTCTAAGTAATTTTTATTAAAATTCGTAATAGAGAAAATGTGTAAGATATTGTGGCGGAGATGGGTCGATAATTTATCCTCCATATCTACGTAACTTAAATTAATCACTGACAGTGATAATATGAATTTAATTTCACTCCTTGCGTCTTCTTTGTGATACAAATACAATAAGGGGTGATATCATCAGTAATATAGTGTTAACATGAAGAAAATTACTGTTGATTGTGGAAAAATGCTTAATACTTTCACTTCAATTGCCTATCGTCTCTTATTAGAAAACTAACATGGAATAGTGATGGGAGTGGGTCGAAAATCCACGATTTATATCCACACAACCTAAATTTCCTTTCCTCACAGTAAAACTAGGGCTAAAACTACACTGGGCGCTCATAACTCGGAAATTTGCATAAGAGGTCATTTGCACAATATCCACAACGCCAAAAAACGCACCATCCACATCTTAGCCTCAACAATTTGCACAGCATTTCAAGTTTTTAAGTGTAGATTAAACGCAGCGTCCATTAACCGGCGATTTTCGTCCGCATTTGTCGGCACCAATTTTCTATGTGCCATGCATTATCGACCATTGCACGTTGTGCTAAAACGAGTTTTATGCATATTTATCCGGGCGTATAACATCGACAACGTCCCACACATACACATATATACACACGACTCTTTCGCGCTCTTTAAACAGTTGTGGATGGCTGATATTTATAGCGCACATCATCGACATCGGGCGAGCGTCTTGTTTGGTCAAAGACTCGCCTTCGATCAACTTCACTATCGTATGTGTACCAACATATAAGCGTATGAGTGCGTGTAGGGGTACTTTCATAGATTTGCACATGCAGTGCACATGGAGTGCCAAATGCGCCTTCTCATTATCATGCATCCATTCAGGCGGCCTACTGCAATTTTCGCTCAATGAGTCATCGACATGATGGTGATTTGATTTTCTGCGTTTGGTCTTTCTGTCGATGACTCGCTGGCTGGCAGACTGGCGTGGAGTGAAAAGTGCACATAATTGTTGCAACTTTCTACAAGTCCAGTAGAGTGAACTACAGTAAAATATTTACGAAAATTGTCGCAAAAATGGATTCCCTTTTACGCTTTATACCATGTTTCCGAGCAATTTATGGCGGATTTTAGGCTTAGGTTTTCTCACAAAGCCGTACAAAACACGAAAATTGCTTTGCTATATATGGTAAAATCTACTTAACTTTGCTTTCTTCCACGTTCCACGTCAAAATAATCACTTGTTAAGATTTGTAGTAATAAAGACTGTTCACAACCCATCCCCACTACTATTTTTTCAAGTCCATAGCCATAAAAAGACAAAAACCTCTTTCCTGTTCAATTACTGAGAATATAATTAGTAAGTTTTCTTCAAACTCCTTAAATTGTTCGATTAAATTGTTTGATTAACAAATTATCAGTAACCAATATTCATGGATTTTCGACGTAATTATTTTCAATATTATTTTTTTAAGACAATTTCAGAAAATAATGAAATCGTCACTCGTTAGGCTTGATTAAGATTTATCGATATAAGATGCAGGAGGTTATAGGCCCATCACCACTCCGTATTTTTATAAGTTTGTCGATTAGTAACGAATCTTGCTAACATTTCAACGAAATTATTGTCGATTTATTATTCTTCAAAATATGATTTTACAATATTTCTATACACTACCAAAAACTCCTAAGACTCCTAAGGCTTGATAAAAATGATGTAGGTTCTAGACACATTCCCACTCCTTTTGCAACGATCTTGCTTTGAGTTGAATATGTATTTATTATCAAAATATAGTTTCGTGAACATTTTGAGAAATGCCGTTGTATAATCAAATTTTACACTCCTTGGACTTGGTAGATATAAGATCCAGGTTCTACCACCCATCCCCTCTCCTTACTTTTCAACCAGTATTCGTTTATATGTAACGCAAACATGAAAACTCCTTCGACTCTCAGTTAAAGACCTCTTTCACAAGATAATTACATGAGGTTTTCCAGCAATCGTGTTATGTAATCAAATCGTGCATGAATAAATTACGAGCGATCCGAGATCAGAATCCGACACAATCACAATGCCAGTCAGTGACAGCACACGAGAGTTTCCATGTTTTCTTTTCAAGTGAAATGTTCGGCGTCGTGCGTACCGAGAAGAATGTTTAAACTACTAAGCAGAGATGTTATCTGCAATGTAATGTAAAAAAAACGTACCGAGGAATTGGTAAGTGACTTCGGTTAGTAGATGTAAGAGTAGAAGGAATAAGCAACAAATCTCTCCTCCCTGTCTGCAGGAAAACGCAATGTGGCTAATCTGTGGTTTCAAAAGAAACGCACGGCGCGACGTCAACGTCAATGTGAAGTAAATTAAAACTGACGGGCTGCAAACTTGTTCGGCGGCTTTACCTAATAAAAGCCAAGTGCAGTAGCCGTCAAATGGCCGACTTGATTACATGCATTTTGCATAAATGACGTGCGCGTTTTTTTTGGAAACACCCTGTTGATTCCTGATTTACGCCAACATAATGAGATGCAATGTATGATGATATAAGATGCTAATTCGATTTTAATTCTCACGTTTCTTGAGAAATTTCTTCGTTTTTGAGTAGACTTAGGTTTATTTTTAATTATATTATGACGAGTTTTATGTAATTATGTTTAACTGAGGTTGTAACTCAGAAATATAGTTCGATATTTTAAACGTTTACATAAAGACATACTATTTTAAAGTCCATTGTAAATATATTTACATCTATTAAAACTGAGTAGATATAATCGGATAGTCCCACACTTTTAAACGTCCCGATTTTTCAAAAAATCAAGTTTTAATGTCCTTTTCACAATTTGATATAACTACTGCTCAGTAATACCTCCTAAATTCTGCAATACTTGGTCCTAGAACCATCCAAAATCTCCAATTCTAAAAACCCAAATATTATGACACAAACTAGTGTAATTTAAAATTTTGGAAAACAAAATCATATTCCTTTTTTTCTGGATAAGATTTATTTAATTATCAATAATTTCGCTCAAGCTCAACTCCTTAAAAATGCAGATATAATTCACGACACACCCTCACTCCTTTTATCGTATTAATTTACTATTTATACGCACAGATTTTCGGAAAATAAAGTTTTTTTGACGTTTTCAGAATTTGATATAACTATTGTCCAGTAATACATCCTAAATACTTTACTACTTGGTCCTAGAACCATCCAAAATCGTCACCAGTTCGTAAAGCCCTAATATTTTGTCATAAACTGCATTGGTAGACATAAAAAGCAGATTCATGATCCACCCCCACTACTCACTTGTAACTATTTCGTTATTTACCATCGAATATCACAGAATTTCTAACAAAAAATAGCTTTTTTTCATGTTTCTAGCAAGTTAAATTGAGAAAAATTATTAGTCTAATTACACCATCTTCTTTACAAAATGATCCTAGAACTGTCCAAAACTATCTACACTTCCTAAACCCACAAATATTCCGTAATAAACCGAAGGAATTTATATGTTAGACGGACAAGATCGTCGCGTTCTATTTCTACTACCTACATTTGCGTCATATCTTCGCGAATTTTGCGAAATCTTTCTGAATCTCTCAACGGGAAAACCGTCCACCGTCGCTTCTTAAACCTATCCGCACTATTTTTAAGTCTGATCCAGAATACGGACCTAAATATCGCAACTTACAATAGCACCCAATCACGCACCGCCGTCACCCAATGTCCCAAATATTTCCACGCAAGAGAACTGAAGTCATAATTAATTATAGCGTCGTTAAAATCGATTTCCCTATGCATTTAAGCGCTCAATCGCATCGCAAAGCGCTAATAAAGGCACAAAAACAGCGCATTCGTTACGCAGAAAGACTTGGAGGCATTAAAAACACCGTTAAGCATCGTTAAAAGCATGCTAAACATTGGTTTGCTATAAAGTGGGAAGAGAAAAAAATTAACGCCGTTCGTAGATGCAATAATTACGTTCGACACTTGTCCTATTACCTAATTTCAACGAAAATACAATGTTTCGCAGGCGTCGATTCGTTCATCCACGGAAAACTAAATATACCGGTGCTATTCACATTCCGCCATTATTGACAGGGTTTAGAACCTGTTAAAACACCCAACAAGTATTCTATAGCGTTTATGTTTCTTGTTTTCGTTCAGGACTGTTTGTGATTCGATTGTGATTCGTTTCGACGACGACGTTGTTGTTTTTGATTAGTGTAGATTCAGTTTTGCCTGTTTTCACATGTGCCATTCACCATAGGCATAGCACCATAGCGTGATACACCTAAATTTAATTAGCATTTTAATTGCGGCGGCCTTGTTGCAGCCGGATAATTGTGACTCGTGTTTCGACATTTTTCGACGATGGCCGTGATTACCTTTCGGCCCGTTACGTTTTCAAAAATGAGCACACAAAACGAAAAACGCACCACGTACTTGAGACACATCCAATTAGATCTTAATTGCACTGAATTAACATGTAAAAATATGTATACCAACTCATTTTACCTTTACTATTTAACCTTTTAGATATTTCAAAAAAGTTCTGAACGTTGAACTTCTTCAATTTATTAACAACATAAATATTTTTTGGTCTTGAATTCAAAATGAATTCAAGACCAAATAAAATTTAATAATCTTCAATTCGACAATAATTACCCTACAAATAAATTTGAAGAGAATATAACTCTAACAAGTCTTAAAAAGACTTCTATCTTCATTTTGAAGAATTGTTAGAGTTCTAAATCGATTTTAATCTAACAAAAAATAATTAAGACAAATTGCTAAAATCTTAATCGCATTAAGAAGTTAATTTTATTAAAGCTCTGATAATAAATATGAAGTTTAATTGAAGGAAATCATTGATTAATTAGCGAATATTTTGAGCAACTTTCTAGAATGCTCTGATCGATTTGATTTAGCCAAGAAGAAGCAAAAATACATCCAGTTTTATTGAGTTATTCAACAAGTCTTTAGAGTGTGCTGAGCTGATTTTGATTAAGATTAAGAATCAGATTAGCGGCGGCTTTTATTTCGCTTGTTCTTATTCTCGTTTCAGCGATTTGCTAGCTCGCGGGCACCGGTCGCACTATTCAAATCGATGAATGATGAATCGAAATTGGGCTTTTATTGATTTATAATAGCGGCAGAAGGAATAGGGGACCAGGCACTAAACGATTATTTGTCTGATAGAAATTGTGCGAAGAATTACCTAGGTAATTAAATTTATCGGTTGCCGAATTGGTTACCGTTCAATTCATATTAGATTTCTATTTGTGTAAACGGCTTTAAAGTGATAAAGGCAATTATAATGATCTCTAAGATTTACAATAAAGGAAATAACATTTTAAATCATATTGTGTGTTTGAAAAAGTTTCAAAAAAACTTCTTTCAAACATTCCACAATGCCTTTTCAAGCATTTTTCAAAAATTCAAAGTTTACAGCAAAGTATTTTTAAAACTTATTTCCAAAAATTCTTTTTCTTCAAAATAATGTATTCTTTTCATAAATATCATTATTTCTAAAAACATTTCATCAAAAAAAGAAAGGTTTCTTCGAAATCTTTTGAAAAATTCCTACTTTTTTCAATAATCTCCACATTTGGTACAAAGTTAGAGAATTTTCCGAAAAAGTTGAAA